>PVKZ01003645.1:68090-120850 GCA_004027375.1 Macroglossus sobrinus | reverse complement strand
CTGTGGAGGCAGCGGACAGTGGCAACGTGTGACAGCGACCAGTTGCAGGGGCTTGCTGGAAAGGGGATCATTCCTGACTTTTCGTGATTAAGGGAGCATCATGTCCCTTTACAAACAGACGAGCTTGTTCCTCTGTCACCAAGCCTTTGGGGAAGTCACCGAGGTCCCCACATCATGCCGCAAGGAGATGGGAACCACCGACCTCCCAGCTCTGAAGGTGCAGTGTGGTCTCTGCACAGACCCCTGGCACTGACCCGGGGACCCGGGCTGTAAGCGTGGGCGGAGCAGCCGTGGCCCTACTGTGAGCTGGTACACAGTGAGACTGCAGACAGAGAGCGCGTCGCCCACAGGTGCTGCCCTACCTGAGCACTGCCTGACCTCAGGGTCTGAGGTCACAAGGAGGCAGACAGGGGCCGGGCTGAGCCGTGGAGCAGAATCTCAGAGCAGACCTGCCTGGTCTCAGAGTCTGCAGAGAAGTTCTCACCCGCGGCCACTGTGGCTGCGATGGCCGCCCCCCCACCAATGGGCTCCCAGCTTTCTCCCCTGCTGTGCCCTGCCCAGCCTGCTCCAGGACGGGCCCCAGATCAAAGCCCCTGCACGGCCACTGCCCCAGCCAGGCTCCGCGGAGCGCTGAGCGTGTAGCGCTGAGAACTAGGACACAGTAATGACTCAATAAACACTGCCATTGTTTCCCTTCCTGCTTGAAGCACAAACTCTCTCAACCCCCGGCCTCCAGACCCTTCTCTGCTCCTCAGCCTCCACTCACAGCCGGATGGATCCCCAGGGCTGCCTGGGGTGTGCGGGCACACTGGGACCAGCCACACCCCTTCCTAGGTGTCCAGGCTCGTGCTTGCTCACCACGCCTCACGGGGAGCTCCCCACCTGCAGAGGCAACCCGACCCGCCCGGACCCTGCTCGCCTGTGGGCACTGATGTCCCAAGCACTGGAACTTTGGGGCTGTGCCCACGGGCACCCCCTCCACCCTGCTCGCAGCCCCCCTCTCCACCGGGTGGCAGCCCCGACCCCAAAGCTTTCTTCGCCCCTCCTCTCTCTGCTCGCATGCTGAGGTTGCCGGTCCCCAAGCCACCCAGGCACACCCACACGCTGTGAGCGCACCCCACAGGCCCTAGGTCTCCCTGGACTCCAATCAGACAAGGACTCGCTTGGTTCAGACACAAGGGCAGGCACAAGGGTACCCCTCAAAAGCCCATGAGGGGGGTCCCCCATGCCGACCCCAGAAGGCCAATCTGCAAGCGTGCATTGACAATGAAGGTCACTAAACCTGCCGTTTAAGGCCCAGCTCTAGGACTAAGGGTGCTAACCTCGGGGCACAGATGAGGAAACGGGGGCTCAGGAGCCCCCACACTCACGCAGCAGGCAGCAAGGCCGAGACCTCGGGCGCCTCTGACTCGAAGCCAGGGCGCTCACCAGCAGGCGGCACCGCCCCTGAGCATGCCCAGAGCTGAGCGCTCCTGCTCCTGCCGGGAGCAGGGGGTGGCTGTGCTCATACCGCTGCGCTCCCTTTCCCCTCACCCCGAGGGCTGGCAGCAGCTCCCCACTTTGCAGATGAGGAAACAGAGGCCCACAGAAGTTCCGGGCCCGGCCCGAGGTCCCAGGCTCCCGATTCTCTGGGCCGATGACGTGACAAGCGTGGTGTGGAAACTCCCCACGGGGAACCACAGACCCTGAGCGACAGAGGGTTTCCGCGCTACTCGTGACGCTCTGGAGATGGCATTGTACCACGTGTGTCCCAGGAGCTCCGAGTCCAGGCCACGGGTGGGGGTCTGGGGGTCCCCACGGCAGAGGGAAGCCAGCCTGGCGGAGAAGCGAGGGACGAGAGCACGGCAAGGGAGGAGGGCCCGCCCACGTGGAAGCCTACACCGGCCACCTTCTCCGCCTGAGCGCTGCTGCTTCGTGCCAGGGAACAGGACACCAGCGCGAGGCTCAGGGTCCCCGTCTGGAGAAGAGGTGCCACACCTGGGCCACTCAGGTCCCACCCCTGGAGCTCCCTCGCCACCCCCCCCCCCCCCCCCCGTGTCCACCTACATACAGATCCCGGGGTCCCGCCCAGGGCCAAGCTCCAGGAAAGCCTTCCATTGCTGGTGGGGCCTCTCCCGGGGATCCCTCCCCCGCTCTGTCCCACAGGGCCAGACTGTCCAGGCCCAGAGGGGCAGCAGGCACAGGGCAGCTGGCTGACTCTGACGAGGGCGACCCAGGATTGACCCCAGACCCCCCACCACCACCACCACCAGCCCCGGGGGACCCAGAGCAAGTCACTGCACCTCCCCAAGCCTCAGTTTCCCATCTACACTATGGGCCACTCGGGGTCTCTGGATGGAACAGAGCTGGGGCTGGGGAGCACTCTGTGGTGGGCCAGGAAGTGCTGGGCACACCCTGGTGCCCCCCCCCCACCCCGGGTTCCCAGCCTCTGAGCCTCCCAGGGCGAGCCCTCCTTTTGTGCAAGCCCAGCACCCCCTGGGCTGCTGGTGGATGGCCGGGGTCAGGCGGGGGAGGGAGTGGAAAGGCCTATCTACCCGCCCTTGTCTTCTCCGCTGACCTTTGCTCCGGGCTGGGCTGGGTTTAGGAAAAGCGTCCGTATTAGTCGTCCTGAGCAGGAGGCCGGGAGCTGGGAGGCCCCTCGTGAAAGACAAACGGATTCAGGCCCAGACCACCCTCACTCCACCCTCCCTCTAAACCAACAAAACCAGGCGGTGGGGAACAAACCCATCTTATTCTGTCTGAGAAGCTCGAATTTTCAATCCAAACTTTTAAAAGTAAACAGGGCCATACAAAGGCTTGCGGAGGCCCTGGTGTCCCTGGGTTAGCGAGAGGGGAGTGGGCCCCCTGGGGTGGGGGGCGGGGAGGGGGACAGACCAGCACAGAAGCATGGGGGGAAGGGCATTCCGGATGGGGGAAGGGCAGGGGGCAAATTGCTGGAAATGCTTTTGTTTGAAAATCGCATCAGTTCAAGGAGGAAACCTGGCTTTCTGGCGTTTGGGGGTTCACTTGCTTCAGTTTGCCCCGCTGGATTATGGCAAAAGAGCACCCTCGTCCAGGCTGTAACTGGCCCAACCCCGCCCTCTGTCAAAATTGAGGGGCAGAAAGGCCTATTAGCATTCATATTCAGAGCCCAGCCCAGCGCAGCCAAGGACTGCCTTGAATACAGATGGGCCACCTTCCCACCACAGCCTCCTGGGGACCCGGCCAGCTGCAGGTACCCCGAAGCTTCCAAGGAAGGACCATAGGGCCACCAATCCCCAGGCTTGTTGGCAGGTGCAGCAGACACAAACGTTCAGACGACTGCTGTCTAAACGCCAAACAAAGTCGTAATGAGAACACCGAAGTCCCCCAAAGGGGTCCCTATCGTTTTTCAGCAGGAGCCTTGGAAGAAAGAGCATTCTGATAAGGCTTAGACCTACTGTGTGCAGGTCCCGACCTCCCTTGACCTCCCTTGACCTCCCGCGGAGAAAAAGGGTGTTCTGGAATTACACTCTACAGGAGAGCAAAGAGAGACCCCACCAACTTAAGAGGAGCAGAGATTCGAACCCAAGACAGCCTGACCCCACTAATGGGGTTATGGACCACCTGCTCAGCGGTCACCGATAAGGAAGTGAAACTTCCCTGGGTGGGAGAACAAGGGCAAACCTGGGCTGAGAATCAAGAACAGCGAGTCCCCAGTGTCTGCTGACAAACAGCATCATCAGTCAACGTGACAATATGGGCCAGAGCTCCAAGCCAGCTGGGGCCTGAGCAGTGGACGACCCCAGAGGTCCCAGCCCGGCGGCTGGAACTGAGACCCTTCCAGTTTCAGCTGTGTTCTCGGGAAACGCTCAGAACCTCGGAGCCTCCACCTGCTCGTCTGTATACCGGGGATAATTCCACTCGCCAGCGCTCCTGGGAGGGCGAGCCGAGACCAGGGCCGCAAGGCGCAAGCCCCGAGCCCCGAGCCAGACTCCACTTTCTCCACCACTCAGGCTGAGGCATCGGCAGCCTGCTCTTCCCTCAACTCAAAACTACAAGTCCAAGGACAGAAAAGGCGTTTCTGAGAGAAGGGGCCTTTTCTCGTTCCCAGGCATCCTATTTATGTTGCCGGGAGAACATCTCAAGGCCACGCACAACTTTAAGAGACAAAACTAAACAGTAGCAACCCCGTCTGCAACTCAGGTCTGTGATAACGATGCCGAATTTGTATTTCAGCCCAAAGCACAGCTTTGCCCCCACGAAATCCGCAGCGGTCCTGTTCCAGGTGTAAACTTTATACCTCGACCCCCACCCACCCCAGTAGGGTGGAAATTCTCAGGTATAGCCCAGCCCTTCACTCCTGTATCACTCGCTGCTGCAGCTGACACTCTGAGCCAGACAGGGCCCGAGGCCCCCAGTCCAAAAGGTGACCGAACGTCCCTGAAAATGTGCTGGGACACTCAAGCACTTCCGGGCGCCGCAGAGAACCCCTCTCGCCAAGTGTCACCCGTGACGCAGCTGGAAACACTTCGTCTCCCAGCCAGCAGGACTGCAGCCGTCCCTCCTCCATACTGTATTCGGGGACACCGAGGCCCAGAAATCTGACCCTCCCAAGGCCCCCAAGAAGGCGAGGCCAGAGAGGCTGGGGCTTGGGATCTTCACTCCCAGACCCTGAAACCCAAACACGTTAAACCCCCTAACTCTGAGCTACTGGCCACGGGCCTTACAGAGCCTGTGGTGGGAGGTTGGGGGTGAATACAGAGTTACAGAAAGTAATCCGAGTTGTAGTAGATTGCTGATCAGTAACAAAATATCCTTCTCAACCCAGTCCTGCCCTGAACTCACAGGCTGGAAAGGTAAATAAAGGGAAAACTGTGCTACACTAACTAGTACCCCACCTCCTGGGTGCAGTTCCCACCTCAGGCCCCACCCCAGGGTGGCCGCAGAGGCCACTTACTTGGCCACCAAACCCAAGACAGAGGTCCCTCCCCTGCTCGGGCTGTCACTCTGGAGAAGAACAGTCATTTAAGGCCTAGCTACATTTTCTCTGAACTAGGAAAGCTTTTAACAGAACCAGAAAGGGCTGTTTAATCTCCACCTTCAGGCAAACAGTTCAGGTAGCTGCAATTGTCTGTCACCAGAACTGGGAGCCAAGCCACCAAAAATGTGGAGGAACAGGGAGGCAGAAGGAGTGAGGAGGGTGACGGATCGGAGGGCAGGGGATGGGGGCCACGGCCCCATTCCACAGACCCAGGGGGGCTCCCCGCAGTCAGTCACAGCTCCCGGAAGGAAGTAGCTGAGTTTTCCCCAGGCCAAAGGTCCTCCCACCCACACCCTGGCCACCTACCACCCTGGCACTTCCTGAACTGGCTACCAAAGGTTTACAAACGCCTTGAGGCTTTCTTTCCACCCCAAGTCCCAGAGCAGGGATGACCGTCTCCATTCTACAGATAAAGAAACTGAGGCCTGCAGAGGGGTAACAGCCAAGATCCAGTGGTAGCACACATATAGATCCCTCTGGAAAATCTTAGAACTTCTGTTGAGAAAGGCCTAGCAGGACTAGCAGCAAACCAGGAAAGCTCTTAGCCTGGTCCACTGGCCCAGCGGCCCCTGGGTCTCGGCCTGGCTGTCTGGGCACCTCCCCCACCGGCCTGGCAGGCTATGGAACCCGCACTCAGGATGATGGAGCTCGGGCTGGGGGCAGCCTGTTGCTCCCAATGGGAGGGAAAATTCACTTGCGCTAAAATAGCTTTTTTTTTCTTTTTTTTTCTTTTTTTTTTTTTGCATGAAGAGTTCCCCCGCTGCGGGACAAGGCTCTCCAGGCTGAGATACGGCGCCCCAGGCAACCCTGACGCTCCAAACCCTAATATTAATAACTCCACACGAGAGAAACTTTTCCGGGGTCTCGGCCGGGCTGCGGCTTAGAAGCTGGACAGGGACACGCCTCCATCCCCAGACCAGAAAAACCGCCACTCAAAGCCCTACTGCGCGTGGGGTGCGCGTGGGATCTCCCAGACGGGGATCCGGGCGCCGGCGGGAGAAGGGGCCGTGACGCGCGCTGCGCCGCCGGTGGGGTCCTTACCGTGCAAGCCGTTAGGGATGCTTCGGTGGTGCGGTGGCGCCGACAGGTCGTCCAGAGACCTGCGCGTGGCCACGGCTTTGCCGTCGGGCGCCTTGTGCGGCGCGGGGGGCAGCAGCGCGGGCGGGACGTGGTGCTGGTGATCCGGGCTGCCGCCGCTGCCCGCGCTCGACGTGCTGCTGCCGTCGCCCACGTCGCGGGCGCCGGTGCCCGCTGCGCCGCCCGCCAGCGGCCCGCTCAGGCTGGCCTGGCTGTCGATGGAGCTGCGGGAACCCGCGCCGCCCGCGCCGCCCGCGCCCCCCGCCAGCGCCGCGCGCTCCTCGTCCAGCAGCAGCACCAGCTCCTTGAGCTCCAGGTTCTCGCGCAGCAGGGCCTCCTGGCGCAGCTCGAGCTCGCGCAGCTTCTGCTGCGAGCGGGCCACCTCGTGCCACACGGCGCCGGCCGCGTGGCGCCCGAAGCGCTGCCACTCGCGCGCCAGCTTGCGCCCCTTCTGCCGGTCGTCGTCGAGGAAGCAGCAGAGCTCGCGCAGCTCCTGGTTATCGTCCTGCAGCCGCTGGTTCACGTCCTTGAGGCCGCGGATCTCCAGCAGGTGCTGCTGCAGCCGCCGGTTCACGTCGCGCATCAGGCCGCCGTGCTCCAGCATGAGGCCCACCTTCTCGCCCTCGGCGCGCCGCAGCCGCCGCGCGAGCTCCTCCTTGCTCCAGCGCAGCAGCTCCTCGTCCGGCACCTGGCTCAGCTCCTCCGACGCCGCCGCCGCCGCCGCCGCCGGGGGCTTCGCCATGGCGGGGGTCGTCACCGCGGCATCGCCCGCGCGCTCGCCCAGCCGGCGCTCCCCGCGCGGGGGGCTGCGCGGGGCCGGTGTGCGAGCGGGCGGGGGGCGACGGGGGACGCGTGCGGCCCACCGCGCGCCGCCTCGCGCGTCCTCACGCAGAGCCCAGCCGGGCCGCCGGGCGCCCGCGCGTCTCGGGGGCTCGGCGAGCGGGGAGCGGGGGAGCGCAGCTGCGTCGGCGGCCGCCGTGCCGGGCGCTCTCCGGGCTCGGGCGAAGCAGGCGGAGGCCCGCCCCCGGCCCAGCTCCCCGAGCCCCAGCCGCCCCGCCCACTCCGGGCGGGCAGGGGGCGGGGCGCCGCGGCCGGCCCGGCCCCGCCTCCCGGGGCGCGCGGGGCGGGCGGAGACGCGGCCGAGCCCCGGCGTCGTCCCCCCCCCCGGCGCGGTGCGCCCGCCCGCCCGGCGCCGCGCCAGACGCGCGCTCCGGCCGCGGTCCCGCCCTCCCTCGCGTCTGATTGGGCCGCTCCGGGGGTGTGTGGGAGGGGCGGGGCGCACGCGGGGGACGCCGCCGAGATGGTACCGTCCACGCACCGGCCTCCCGACTCTCCCTCCTCCCCCTGGCGGTTCAAGTTTCTGCGCCCGGAGGACGCGGCCTGGGCCAATCCCAGGGCTACAGGGCGCGTTTAAAATGCAGGTACAGTGCGGAGGGGGCGACGGTGGGAAAGGTAGGGCCGGGCTTCCCTTAAAGGAGACGCGCGAAAACGCGCGCCGAGCCCTTTCCCGGGCTCTGGTCCCCCGTCCGCCCTCCCCTGCCCCAAATAAGCACGCAGGACCGTGACACGGAGGACAGCTCCCCGTCGCCCTCCCAGGGCACCAGAGTCCAACGCAGTCCGAGATACGACGAACAATAGGACTGTGACACAGGGGTCGCTCTCCCGGCGGCACGGTGGCTCTTTGTCCCCTGCCCTGCCCCCGGCTCCTTCGCCCCCATCTCCACCCCTGTCCCCTGCTGGAGCGCGTGGGGAAGCCGCGTCTCCTCTCCAGCCCGGGGCTATATGGCTCCGGCGTCTGCGCGCCGAGAGGGCCAGGGCCTCGCCAGCCCTGTCCCCTTGCCCCGTCCTCACCCTCCTCCCTGCCCCGAGGGGGCGAGGGCGCCGAGAACGTGCCGCCGGCCCCGAGCGGTGCTCAGAGTACCGCTCCGGGTCCATCGGGCCTCGCGTCCCTGGACCTCGGGGGCGTCTGCGATTGGCTAGGTGAAAATCCCACTGGGGCCTTAACGCCTGGACCGCAGGGCGCCGAGCCGGCCGCAGAACCCTCTCCCCACCGGCAGCCGCGCCCCTTCTCACGGCCTGTGAGTCTGTCTCGTTATCCTGGTGTCCCCGAAGCGCATTTACCGCGCGTCCGCTGCTGCAAACAGAGCGGAGGCGGGGGTCGGGGTCCCCCCGGACCCAAAACAAGATAAAACCCGCGCACTCGACCGTGAGCGGCCACGGCCTGAAGCGCGCGCCCGCGCAGCAGCTGATGTCCCCATTTACAGCAGCTCAACCATCCATCAGATCCCCGGGTCCCCAGAGCCTGCTCTGCACAAGGCCTGTACTAGACACCCCCTCCCCCGGGGTGGGGGGGGTGCGGTCTGCAGGGGGCGACCACAGAGGCCACTGCCCTCTGGGGGAACTTTGCACTCTCTGGGGGAGAGAGGGAGGGAAGATAAACAAATTAGATAACAATAAGACCGTAATAAGTGCTGTGCAGGAGATTAAGACAAGCCGCTGTCACAGAAAGTGATCATCGGTTTGCCTTAGATCCCGCAGTCAGGGAGGACCTCTGAGGAGGTGAATCTAATCTGAGATCTGAGGGGAAAGAAAGACAAAGGTGAGGGGGGAGGGGCACTCTAGGTGGAGGGAACAGCTAGTGAGTGCAGAGGCCGGAGCGTCGCCCTGTTAGCGGCCTATTGGGGCGATGCTGGTGGCGCTGGGAATGGGCCAGGGAAGGTGGGTGAGAGTCCAGAGGGTCCAGTTCAGGCCTAATTCTGAGGCAGCTGGGAAAGCAGTGGGGGGGGGGGGCCTAGCAGGAAGCAACACCCCCCTATTTGCCTTTTAAGGGACTCACTCTAGAACATGTGGAGAAAAGATTGGGGGTGGAGGGTGTGCACAGAAGTCAAGATTCAGCACCTCCTTCCCCACCCATCCACCCTTCTCTGCAGGTGGATGTTCAGGAGAGGGGTGTGGGGTGAGCTCCAGGAGCACAGCCAGGGGAGCGGAGGGGCCCCCAGACATGGCCCAGATGAGCCATCTCCTGGCTCCTGGGTAAAGGGGGGGCATCCTTCCCGCTGAGGGCGCTGTGCTCTGCAGTCCCAGCCAAATCTGAGTTTGGAGAGAGAAAGGATTTCAGCTCATACCTGGGGAGGCTGAGGCTCTTTCTCACCCCAGCACACTCAGTTAAACCGCTCCCTGGAGGGCCCCCCCACACACACCCCTAATGAAGCCTGTGCACAGTGCTGCTCCCCGGAGAATGAGAGGTGAGCACAGGTGCGCAGCTCACTAGAGGAGTCTCGGAGAGGGGGAGCACCCCGTGGCCCGCCTCCCTGGGCCTCCCTGCCTGGCAGCTTTAGCCGAACTTTCCGAGAGAAAAACGAAGCCTTCATCTAGACCAGGTCTGCCCGCATCATTTACAGACTGACTGTGGAACCAGGAGTCCCCCGGCCAAGACTCACGAGTGTCATCCTGACACAGCAAAGACAAAATGCTAGAGAGGAGGCTACTGGATGGCTTGAGGAAGGCTCTGCTCCCTGCAGCTGGTGGACAGGCTTGGGAAGCGCAGGATAGGATGGCAGGAGGCGGAGAGGACCAAGAGCAAGACAAGCTCCTAAAGCAAGAGGGACGGTCCAAGCCAGAGTCACCCCACAAAGGAACCACATCCCCCGATTCCTCCTAGAATACTCACAGCCCCACAGACCCTGTCCCCTGAGCCCAGATCTCAGAAATGTCACATGTCTTTGCTTTCTTAGCCCCTTGGACCTGAGGGTCCTTGCCTTGTCATGAAAACCATATAAAACCAGATCAGGGGTCTCTAACCCAGTGAGTCGCTAGATGCCATCTCGAAGTCATTATGGGTCTTTTTAAAAATAAAGATGCACCACCGATGTCCAGTATTTCCCCCAGAATCTCCGAGGTTCTGCATGTCTGTTTAAAGCCACATGAGTGTTTTTGAGAGCCAGCCGGGGTGCGAACCGGTACGCTAACACAGAGAAGACAAAATATTTCCAATCTCCGTGAGCACACCATGGTCAGCGACTCCCCGCTCTCCCCAGCCCCGCCCCAGGAAGGGAAGGGGCTCTCACTCGCCCTGAGCACAGACCCCAGCTCCCACACCCTCTGGAATTTGCTGAGTGAAGGCTGACCCTTCTAGTGCTCGACCAATTGAGTCTGAACTCTTGTTTTGAAAGAGATGAGGAAACTGAGCCCCAGACAGTCCCTCCCATCGCCCAAGGTCAATTTAATTCATTGGTTTGCCGCACACAAAAACATTGTATAAGTCTTTATGCAGAGATGCATTTATGTGTGCAATCGCATGCACGCTGTAGATTGTACCAGAAAGAGAGGAGCAGCACACGTTAGGGGAGCACCCTGAGACCGGGAGCAGCCTCCCGGAGGAGGCGAACCTGGAGTTGACTCTTGACGAGTGCGCAGGCGTCTGCCCAGTTGTTGGGAGGGAGAAGAGGGTGGAGCAGGACAAGGCCCGAGGTGAGCCACAGCGAGGTGTGCCTGCGTAGACACAGCCAGGGGGCTGAGGGCACTTTGGGTCACAGGCAGACGAGTAGCCTCCTCCCTGGGGCCCTGAAAGGTGACAACAGCAAGGGCGGGTATCACCGCCACGGCCCACCACTTACCAGCACGCAGTCCGTGCCAGGGAGGCTAAACCAGCACCCACGTGGTGGGCCGAACAGCCCTAGCCCTTCTAGGACTGAGTGTGGGTTCCTATCGTCTTGCTTGTTTGTCTCCAAGAAGCTCAGATCACCGGGTGTGAACTGGGTGTGAACCTCTGGGCTGAGTCCAGAGGCAGAGGACGCGGGTGTGGCCAGCGGAGGATTGTGGGTGGCTGAATGTTTCTGCGGGTCAGTGAGGGGATGGCAGCTGACAGGGTCGAGGGCCCGGCTGGGGTTCCTTCCCTGCCCCCCACAGGGGGACCCTGAAACAGGGAGAGTCGCCATGTAGGGCCGAAAGGCTGTGATGTCACAGGAAATCAGGACCCAGGGAAAAGCGACTGTGATTATTATTCATAAGGACTAGTGGCGACTCGTGTTGCTAATGACAGGCAGTGTTGTTATTATTACTAAGGGCAGTATTCAGTCGTGCATGTACCTGGCCCGTAATAGGGCTTCCCACAGATGGTCCCGTCGGGCCCTCACTGTGACCTGGTGACGTGGCAGCCCTCTCTCCCCATGCTACAATGGGGTAAACTGAGGCTCACATCGGTTAAGTCACTCGTCCAAGGTCGAACGGCTGGCAAGGGAGAGAGCTGGGATTCATTCACACCCGGGACTTCTGAGCCCAAGGGTGCGCCCTCCGCCGGGGACCACTGCCCCCTGCCCCCAGTCGCTGCTTCCTGAGAAGGAGGACCAGACCTTTCCCTGTGACCCCGGGGGCCTGCCCGGTGCGGGGACCATGCTCGCCACCCAGCCCCCTCCTGCGTTAGCCCTCGGGTGTGCTGACCTGGTGACCAAGCCAGAGACACTCCCCGGGCCTCCTGGCTATTGCTGCTGACAAGTCACTGCACGCTCTGTCTCCCGGCTCTTGTGTCTGGCTCTCTGGGTGACCCTAGGCCACTCGCTAACCCTCTCCGAGCCATGATTATCTCTTCTCAGCCCTTCCCCCCAGGGCTAGAGCCAACGCCTAGGAGAGTTCTCGTGAAGCTCCTGGGAGCTGAGCAGTGTCTCCCGCTCTGGACCAGGACAGTCTTCCTTTATGGACGTTTGCACCCATTTTCCAGAGGCAAACACTGAGGTACAATGACACAAGGGCTGTCCCCGGAAACCTAGCGCTTACTTACTGCTGGCAGACTGGGCCACTACGGACGCTAGCTGTGGCCCTGGGCCGCCACCAGCCTCCCCTCGGGATGGGAGCAGCGTGGAATGTGGGGAACCCCATGAGCACAGATGAGTGGCCACGCATCTCAGCTCCCACGTGTTTAGGAGCGGAAGCTGCCCTGAAGCGGGGGTGGGGGGATGGGGGAGGGGCCCAGCAGAGGAGTCTGCCTGGATGCTAGGCCCCTGGGGGACAGCAGCGGGAGGTCTAGGGGAGAGAGAACCTCCTTCACTCTCATCGCATAGCCCGTGTGTCAGGCCCCGATCAGCAGTGCCCCGGGCGGAGGCCCAGAACCACTGATGTCACAGGCGAAAGCCTCACGGTTGACCTTAGGGCAGTGGGAGCCACAGAAGGGCACAGAGCAGACTGGTTTACAGGAGCACAGGGGACAGGAGGGGAGAAAGGCATCAGAGGGTCAGCTGGGCCTGGGAGGCTGGCAGGAGGCTGCAAAGCCAGGCCCACCAGAGGCTGGAGAGAAAGGTCCCTTTAGGGACGAATGTGGGGAGGGGTCAGTATCTGCACCCCTCTCTGCCCCGCCCTTCCCAGCTGGAGCTGCTGACGTCCCCTCACACCATTGCCCCAGAAAGCAAGGCAGGGAGGGAGGCTGAACCACAGGGGAAACTGAGTCGGGGAGCTCTTCGCAGGAGCAGCTGTCTCCTCGATGCACTTAAAAAACGCTGTTCTCATCACGAACCACTTCACACCACAGCTAACTGCGATGCCACCGCTGCCTGGGAGTCACCTCCACTTTTGACAGCCCCAGGGCCCCTCCTGGTCCCAGGGCCCACCCACCCCACCCCCAAAGTAACCACCACTCTGAATGTTGTGTTTTAGCCCTGGGCTTTCAGGGACCTGTATCTCCCCCTTATACTATGCTGCTCCATTTGGCGTGGTTTGAACTTTACTGAAATGGCATTTTTCATGGGTTCTGCAGCGTGCTTCTCACTCATGGGGGGTTGCTGTCCGTAGCCGTAGCTCATTCATTTGGGTGACTGGACAGCAAGCTTTCTCAGCCTCAGCACGGCTGACGTTTTGCTCTTGATTGTACCCAAAAGGCAGAGAAGCGATGGGCTGACATTTTGAACAGAATATGCCTGTGGCGTGGGGGTGCAGAGGGGGGCTGCCCTATGGGATGCTTACCAGGCCCCCTCCCCTCTTTCCATTGGATGGAGGTCTCACCCCCACCCCTATCTGTGAAAGCCAAGAATATCGCTAGACCCTGGCAAATGGCCCCTGGGGCAAAACTACATCCTAATACTCGTTGTGTGAATATATATTCATTGTGTGAATATATAACCTTTACTTCTCTCTTTTGTCGAAAATCGGTTTCTAGTATACGTGCTGCCAAAGCGAGCACGGAGATTTGTTTCTCGTTCGTGGCTATGACCTGCGAGGCTGTCACGAGCAGTCTCGCGCCTGTGTCCTAGCACACGTGAGCATGAACTTGACCCAGGTTTAAGCCGGGACACAACCTGGCGAGGTCATGCAGCGCACCCAGCTCCAGGGTGATTCGATGATGCCAAGCGCTTTCCCAGAGGCGGTGCGAACTCACAGTCCTGCCAGCGCGGTATGGGGTGTGCCTTGCCTACCCTTGCCACCGGCTGGTGTCGTCACTCCGGTGGGTGAACCTTCGTGTACTTGCCACGACCCACTTGGTCTCCCTTGGAGACCTCAGAGCACAAGAGGAGCCCAAATCTCATACACGAGGTGCCCAGAACAAAAAAGGAAGAAACAGCAGAGCCAGTCTGCCCGCTGCGACTCACCTGCAATGTTTATATTTATCTAATTGATGCTTTCACACACGCACAAACACAATGCAACAGGATTTGTGCTACTCCTAAGATAATTACAGGGTTCGCGCCAGGTGACAAGTTCTGAGCCCCAGACGTGGTCCTGGAGTGCGGCTGTGTATCTCGGTGACTGTCTGGCATCGCTGTGCTGGGGGAGGGGGAGGGGGAGGCAAAGCGCAGGTGGCTGGCCCCACCTGTGATGGGCACTTCGCACCTGCCTCCCAGCTGGGGCGCTCCTGAGAGCAAAGCCTCCATCTTCCCCAGGGTCCTCGGGGCCTGGCCCCGGTGCTGTTCTACAAGTGTGTGCATCACACTACCTGCAAGGGACACCTCGGGGCCACACCTGCCCAGCACCCACAGCCCCTGTGGCCCCCACTGGCCTGCATGCCCAGCCCTGAGCCCATGGTCTCCAGCCAGCCATGCAGAGATCCGAGACCCATCTCCTCCACGGCCTGAATATTTCATGTGCGGAGGTGGAATGAAAGTCGACAAGACCTTAATAGTTAATGTGGCTTCCGCGGGCTGCAGGTCCAGCCGTCCCAGCCCCCTCCGGCGTGCCTCCTCCCCGGTGACACCGCAGATAGCAGGAATTCCTCCTGAGACCGGCTCTGGCTGAGGCTGAGCTGAAACCAAGTTGTTCCCCACACGCCCAGCCAAGCCCACAGCTGGGCAGAGAGAAGCTGTGACATAAGTGACGCCAACAGCCAGGCTCTGGCTGCACTGTTTGCTTCGCGGCTCCCCCGCTTGAGTCCTCCGGGCACAGAGCCTGAGAACTCGACACGTGTTTGTTGAATGAATCATTGATGATCAACATGTGTTTGTTGAATGAATCAGTGATGAAGGAGGCAGCTGGGCTAAGCAGAAAAGCCCCAGACTCAGAGGCTGTGTCTCTGGTCTGCCATTTGCCATCAGGGTGGCTCCGGGCAAAGTCACACTCCTCCCTAAGTGGCTTTATCGCTGAGGGTGTGCTCTGCCCGGGGCACAGCTACGAGGCCGTACCTGCCACAGGCGGGCTGAGCCTCTGGAGACCCAGAAAGTCACACTGCAGGGCTGAGCCTCCCTCAGTCTGGCTACGACCCGACCCCTGGACACGCACCCTTCAACGACCAATCCCCCATCGCAGTGTCCTGAGCACCCAGAGCCCCTCCGAGCACCTCACGGTCCTGGGGAGGCAGCTGGTCGGGGGTCACCGAGCAAACTCAGCCCAGCAGTTTCTCAGCCCCGACCACGCGTCAGAATCACCTAAGTGATGGCAAAATGCAGATGCTCAGGCCCTTCCCAGACCAATTTAATCAGAATATCTGGAGAAGGCGACTCTCTCGGGCAGGGCTGAGAGGCCCTGGGTTAGATGAGGCTTTTGTTCACTGGTGTCAGGACAAGTTAGAAGAATCCACTCCCGTTTCTTGGGGGCACAGCCACCCCAAGTGTCTGGATGTAGAGGTCCTTCGCTAGAGTTATCCAAGTTCTCCTAATAATCCTCAATCGTGCAATTTAGGATAGGGAAGCAGGCTAGGGATTCTGGGGTTCACTGTAGTGTTCGCTTCGTGACCCTATTTTTTGCCCTGTATCTAAAGGGATGTAATGCAGAGAAGAAAAGTATCAAAGATAAAACACAAAAAAAATTATCTACAGTCTAAGGCCACGCCACCCTGAACGTGTCCAATCTGGTCTGATCTCGGAAGCTAAGCAGGGTCGGGCCTCGTTAGTACTTGGATGGGAGACCACCTAGGAAGGCGCAAAAAATAAAAAATAAAAAATAAAGGATTGTAAGCTGACAAGGTCCTTGCAATCTGTAAGGTCAACTGAGGGTTGCCTCGCCTAAAAAGAAAAAATTATCTGGGACTGATGGATACTGTAGGTGAAAAAAAGGGGCTTGATGGGAAGTAACCTCAAAGGGCAATCTGATCATAAATTCCTACCTGGGCAGGTCGTGGCGGGTGGTTACGCCCCAGACCCCTCACATCTGTAGCGAGAGGTTTTAAGCCAGCCATTGTTCTTATGCATCCAGGTTAGCACACCTTTGAGACACCAGAAGTGATACCCCTGGAAGGGGGTAGCAACCCCAAGAGAGCACCTGAACCTGTTCACTGTCCAGTAATCCAGTCCCCGCCTTACCTTCCCCCTCCTCCAGGCTCCTTCCTTAATTTTTAATGCATAAAAGACACTGCAAAATTATTATTCCCACTGGCATCTGAGATCTTGCTCCTTGGCGTATGTGGTCAGTTTGGCTCAGATCAACTCTTATAAGAATTCTCTACAGGCGTGGGTGTTTCTTATGTCAACCACACAAAGGTCCAGCACAGAAGCGAGAAAAAAAGAAAGACCATTCTCCCTACTAGTCACATCAGAACACCAGGACTGAAGCCCTGACATCGAAAGAGAGAGAGAGAGAGAGAGAGAGAGAGAGAGAGAGAGAGAGAGAGAGAGAGAGAGAGAGAGGAGAGACCACATACAAAGGATCAGGAACCAGAATAACTGACATTCTCAGCAATTCTCAGCAGCCACCCTGAGGCTCGCAGACCACAGAGCAAAGCCTTCAGCACTCGGATGGAGATGATTTCAGTACTTAGTGAGTCAGGTGTGAGGTTAGAGTAAGTAAGATATGTTCAGATTAAACAAAAAAAAAATTATCTCTCAGATGTCCCGTCTTTAAAATTCAGAATGAAACTAAAAAACAAGAAGACGTGAAATATGGGGATTAGGAAGCCCCGAGGTGAGGGTGTAGGGACCGCCCGAGGCGGGAGGGCTTGGGGGCCAGAAGCAATCGCTCAGATTGGAACAGGGAAGGAGGGAGGGAAGTAGGGAGGGTTCCAGGGGGAGCTGGCCAGAAAAGAGAGCACAAGTCCAGCGTTCCCTGGGGGCTTGGCTGTCTTGAGAGGAACTTCAGAGCTGTCAAGAGCGTTTGGTGGTGAATGGGTGATACGCGTGAAGAAAACCAAACAGATCAAACAAGGAGGCAAAAACCTCAGGTACACCCCGAAGTCGTGCAGGAAAGAAAGTACAGTCACAGAAGGGAAGGGTGACGCAGGTGGCCATAGGGGTCACATAGTATGACAGGCAAACAATATCGATTTAACCAAAAATCGTGATGTAGCCAAACGGAGAGGATGAAGGAAGGGACCGCGTGTGTAGGGTGGGGTGGGGCGGGGGGCACGAGTGGTCTAGACCTTCCTGTCCCCAGAAAGGCAGTGATAAGGCCCGAATCGGACCGTCCATGAAGAGCAGGATAATGGGGGGTTTTTTGGAGGCCTGAGATAATACAGGAGAACGAACAGCCGGAATTGGGTAGAAACATAAGGCAGGAAACTTTTATTTTTCATGAGCCTTATAATTTTACTTGATTGTTGAAACCGGGTATATGTTTTTAAATTAAGATATATATATTTTTAAAGCCTGGCATTGGACTTCCCATTAGAAACACGGAAAGCTAGGAGCCCCAAAGAGCCATGAGTCGCTTTCAAAGTCCGAGGAAAAAGGATTTTTTTTTTTTTGCCTGGATTTCACGCCCGCAGAGCGCAACAGGCAAGGTTGGGACCGTAGAAGAACATTCTCAGAAATGCGAGGTCGCAGGCCTGAGGCCTCCTCCCCAGTCGGGGCGCCCACAGTTTTCAGATTTCCCGTTTGCCCTCCGGTCCGCCCCGCAGGCCTGTGGGGGAGCAGGAACTACGACGCCCATTCGATCGACAGAAGCTGAGGTTCAGGTGTATGTTTGGGGGTTCGTGACGCATCCCTCTCATGGCAGGTGCACCGTGCTAGGAAGGCGGGTGAAGGACCCAGCCAGGAGCCGGGGAAGAGGCAGCCGCACTGGAATTACTGGAATTTCCAAGCCAGAGACGGGGCTCCTGGCCCAGGGGCTCTCAGCAGGGGGAGTGAGGTGGAGGGGACCCTGCAGGGACTCAGTCCGGCCTCCCCACGGCTCTCGGGCACAGGGATGTCCTCCAAGCAGCCCACGTGGCCCTGCGGGAATGTGCATTCATAAATTCCCCTGGCGATGATGAGACACACGGGCTGCAGAAGTGGTGACAGCTGCCCAGCGCCACGGGGAGCCAAGGTGTCCTTGATCTCTCCGACAATGACAAAAAACGGCCACACCTGTAAAGCATTTTTGTAAGAGTTTATCTGAGCCAAGCTGAGGACACATGCCAGGAGCAAATTCTCAGATACTCCGGAATACAAGAGATTTGCAGTTTCTTCTCTACCTGGCGAATTAAGGAGGGAACAGTAAGGAAGATTGGGAGAAAGTGGTTACGCCTCCCAGGGGCCTGAAGGAGGTCAGGCTGGCATTTTTAAGGTGAATTAACTGGATGCCCAGAAGCCAGGGGCGGTCTTGCTTAAGACAGAAGGAAACCTTTTCCTGAAGCAGTTATGGGCCCGGGGTGTGACTGCCCACCAGGAGCTGCCCAGTTAGGGACTGAAGACCAGAGCGCCCTGTGAGGTCACTCTCATTAGCTTTAGTCCAGTGGCCCTCTTTTCCCCGGGTCACTAACCCACCCAGCGCCCCCGGGGCGGGGCCTCTGCTAGACCCATTTGGCAGATGGAACAACTAAGCCCGAACACGGTTTAAGGAAAAGCATCGCTGAGTTCTAGTCTTAGCCCTGCCTGATGATAAGTCTCGTGGGACAGGGTCAGCCAGACCCCCTTCCCTGGAGGTTCTGACCCACGGCCTCTGGGTGACTCAGTGCTGGGTGGGTGGCGTGGGGCTTCAGGACACGAGGGTGGCCGGCCGATCCAGGACCTCCGTGCCCCACCTTTACGACCCCGTGCCGTGTAACCGGCCCAGGGCCTTGGCTGCTCCCCAAGGCTGCTCTGAGCTGCTCCTGGGGTTCGCCGCGCACAGCGTGACAATCCCTGCTGGATTGTTTCCTTGGCAGGAGTTCCCAGAAGTGGGGTCCCCGAGTGAGAGGATGAACGTGTTCCCGCTCCCAGTCCCCAGGCCTACCCGCGTCTGGCCTGGCCGGGGTGAGGCGCGGCCGGGGTGAAGGGCGGCCGGCCCGGCCCGCCTGGCACTTCCTGAGGGAAATGACAGGTCTGGCCTCTTCCCGTGAGGGCTGATTACTGCTCACTCGAGGTTGTTCCCGGCTGTCAGAGCCAACAGGGCCCAGGTGACTCAATGCCATCTTCCGGGACCGGATTTCTTGGCCAACTGGTGATGGATTTTCTCTGGGGAGGTCGGAGGAAGTGAGAAAACCATGCTCAGCTCCCTTGGGGGTGGCGGGGGCGGGGGAGGGGTGGTGGAATCTGTCAGCAGCTCTGGGACAGGCCACAGAGGAAGCCCAGAACCCCCCAGGGGCAGATAATCTGATGACAAAGGGCCCCTGGCCTCTCTGACCTGCCGGACAGGAATGGCTGGCCTGCCCAGAGGAGGAGGCCGCCCCCACCCCTGGGGCGGAGGCCCCAGCACTGCAGGGTCCCTGGCACAGAGAGTCCTCCCGCCCCAATAGCACAGCCTCAGCGTGAGGGGCCTGCTCAGGCCCCTCCCCAAGGCAGCCCCTTCTCCCCACACTGCCGTCCCCAAAACATGCTCTAGATGGTCACCACTGGGGAGGGTGGAGCCCTCAAGGCCCCTGGGAGCAGCGAGGGAAAGGGGAAAAGGTCACTGGGGAAAGGTTACCGTAGGGGTCACTGGCCTCCTGACTCCCCCCAGGAAGGCTGGGGTCTCAGCATTTGTGGGCTCCCAGCAGCCGCCCGACAGACACAGAGGGCCACTCTCCATCGCCTGCAGAAGGTAGGAGGACTGGGCCGCCCCCCCGCCCCCCGGGCCCATCTGTGGGACACTCTGGCCCCTGTCCCCCTGGGAGCACCCTGAATAGGAGCAGGGGAGTCAGCCCTGTGAGGTCAGCCTCTGGGTGCCCAGCGGGTCCCCCAGAGCCTGGCACCAGCATGCTCCCCCCATGAGACCACGAATTCTTCGAAGGCAGGGCCAGGGCCTACTCTGATCCAGACTCGATAGTGAGTGCTCTGTCCCTGCAGGTGAACAAGCCATGGCAGCAGGGCTGTCCCTCAGAGAGAGAGGGCGGGCTTGCTGCGAGGGGGCTCCCCCGGGCTGAGTACCACGGCCCCGCTCTGCGTGTGACCCTGTGTCACTAGACAGCGGAGGAAGCTGGGTGTCAGACGGCCTGCCTGGAGAACTGACCATAGCTGACTCATTCACGAATCGTCATTATGTATTGATACCGCCGCGGGCCAGGCCGAGTCTCTCTTCAACCAGTTCTCCTGGCCCTTGTCCACAGGTCAGCTGCCCTCTGTGACTCCCACTGGGAGGGCGTGCCCCCCACAGCCCCCCACCCCCACCCCGAAGCTGCTGTGCACCTGGCCCTGGCCATCTTTGGTCTCTGGGCAGTGGGAACACCTGCCGTGGGTGGGCGGGGCGCCTTCCAGGCGCCGCTCGGGTCAGGCCCGTCCTGGTCGCAGGGCGCCGGGACGCCCGAGGGTGCGGGACGTCCACCCGCTGACTGTGGAATGTTTATGGAGAGGCTCCCGCTCGGGGCAGGCCCGGGAAACAGGTCTCCCCGCTCAGGCTCAGGAATACTCCATGTGTAAGACAATTCAAGAGAAAAAAAAAACAACGTCGTCATTAACTTATCGTGTTGCGCCACTGACCGCTGGCGCCTGCCTGCGGGTCACTCCAGCTCGCTCTGCTGAGAGAGGATTCCGTCCTGTGGCCTTCGGTCCCTCGTTCCACCTGCTGGGGTTCCTGGAAGCGCCACACTCTCACGGGGCCTCGCCACGGGCACATCTGATAGACACGCCTCCCACGGATCCATCATCCAGACACCGATGGAAACGGTCCAGGCTGGAGACGGACACCCACGGCCCGCCCGGGCCAGAGACCCTCCTACTCCAGGCTGCCCAAAGCATCGTCTCTGGGTCACCCCCACTAACCACCCTGCTCTCCAGCCCACACGGTCCACTCCACCCACAGGGCAACGTGGAGAGCCTGTTCTGCAGACGCACACCGTTTGTCATCGGTCACACCTCCGTGCCTTTGCCCACAGTGTTCCCTGTGTCCTGGGGATGCCCTGTCCTTCCTCCTCACCTGGCTGCCTCCCATGCCAGGACGCAGGTCTGAGAAGTCCTCTTCCATGCTCCATGCCTGCCTCCCGGCCCAGCAGGCTCCCGCGGGTCCCCAGATCCCTGATCGTGGCACCCCCACACTGTGCTGGCTCCGGCAGCCTGCCTGCCCAGCCCCCCATCTTCACACCCCGGGCACCAGGGCACCCAGAGCCCAGCCAGAGCCAGGCCCCTGCTGAGGCAGCACTGTGCTGTCACGAGAGCCCAGGCTTGGGGCCGGCCAGCCTTGGGCGAGTGGCCGAACCTCTCCGAGCCTCTCTTTTTTCATTTATCAAATGAGGATTTTCACCGCGTTGAGTGGTGAGGCGAGGATCACAGACCATGCGTACCAAGCGTTGGGCACGTGGTGGGCCCTCAGCACTTACCGGCTGAGCGAATGAGCCACCGGTCTCTGTCCTCAAGTCCCCATTCTGGCTCGGAGTGGAGGCGGGGACAGAAAGAAGTGCCACCAGAGTTCTATGGAAGCTGGCAGGTGGGAGCAGCGAGTCTGAGGGGGAGCTGGGAGGGGCGCTGCTTCAGAGGGGGTGCATGTGCAGAGCCTGGAAGGGGCTCCCCACCTCTCCACAGCTGGCAGAACTGGAGGAGAAGTGAGCAGTTTCCTACAGCACCCCAGCACTGGCTGTGATCATGTTAATGGTGTGCGTGAGTGTGTGCGTGCAGTGTGCGTGTGCGTGTGCGTATGTGAGAGAGAGAGAGAGACAGACAGACAGACAGACAGATTTAATAGGGCTGCAATGGTGATGGAGCAGCCTGATTCTGCATTTTATTTATTTATTATTTTTTTCTGGCATGCCTGTTTCCCTTTAAGGCCGGCTCTGAGAACCGCAGTTCCTTAAGACACGGTCCCGGGAAAATCCTTCTCCACCAGCTGGAGACTGTGAAATGAGCTCAGCCCCGAGGAATCTGGGTGATTTTTGGAAGCGGCGCATTCAAGATTACAGAGCCACGCTTGGCACGGGGGCGGAGGGCGGAGAACCCCCGCGTTGCGCAGGTGGCACCAGCCTCCCTGGGGCCACTGCTCGTGTGATCTGAGGAGCACGGGGACTTTTCCTAGCCGCTGCCCAACCTGCCACGCTGCTTCGAATTCCGCCATCGCTCACGTCGGCCCCCTTTCTAAGACAGGGGCTTCTGTTGCAACGAACATCTTTCGTCTGGGAGAGAGCGAACTCTCTGCTTTATCATGGAGGGAGTGGGAAGGCGGTGACTTAGTTGTACTGGGTGCCCGCTGCGTGGACGGGCGGCCCTCGCATCGTCTTTGAATCCGCACCGCAGCCTGGCCAGGCGGCTGAGTCCCCCAGCCCCGCGGGTGAGGGGATGGAAGTTCTCGCAAGGGCCAGGGCACTGCCAAGGGCTGGCAGGGCTGGCCCAGAGCCAAGGCCTCCCCCCCTCCTCGCTCCACTCACCAGCTGCTCCTCTTCCTTCTGGGCCAGGGGATCCCCAGAGTGTGGGGTGAGACAAGGCGAGGGTTCTGGGGACACCCAGCCCTGGGCTCCAGGGCAGCCCTACCATCCGTGAGGCCTGAATGATCACTTCACTGCTTGGATTTCCCGTCATCTGTGGGCGGGGTGGCCATAGCACCTATACCCACACCCGCGGTGACAGGGGGAGATATGTCAGCGAACTCAGTGACACGGTGACACAGTGTCTGGGCTACAGCTCGGTAAAGGACAAGCACACGTGCTTATTGGCTCTCGCAGGTTCAGGCATCTACAGCCCCGGCCCCCAGCCCAGGCACACCCCGTCCCTCTCGGACTGCAGCCGCGGCGGGAGTGGGAACCAGTTCTCTGCCACCCGTGTGTCCATCCTGGGGTCTGAGGCGAGGGGGCAGATGGGGGTGGGGCAGCGGGCCTGTACACATGACCTGGGTCATGGGCTTTGTGGCCACTGTCAACCACGGGACCCTCTCCCTCCCCGCCACGGTCACGTGTGCAGCCGTGGTCCGCGTCTTATTCCCCAGGGGCCCAGGCCAAGAACCACACAGAGGAGGCCCGCTTCAGTTTGCCTGCTTGAACCCTGACCTTCTGCCCCCTCTCAGGCCTGGAGCAAGCCCCTGGCCTCCTGGGTCGCCCTGTCCCTAAAGCGGGGAGCCCATCGAATCCACGGCTCCTTGACAGAGAGGAGGCTGGAGGGGGAACCGTCCCGCCCTAGTGAAACTGCACGGCACCCCGAGGATGAAGAGCACAAGCCGCTGGCTGAGGGGGTGTCTCAGGACCTAGGACCCTCGTCAGCTGACGACCGCAGGGGGAGCAGCTGCGGGAACTCCCGACTCTAGGTTCTGGGCGATGTGGGTGGGCTCGCCCTGAAAGCATGCAGTGACATCTCGGGAGCCCCGTCCCGTGGCTGAGGCTCAGGTTCTGTCCCCCCCTGTCGCCCCCCAGCCTAGCTGGGACTCTGCCCCTGCCCGGGGCAGCCCGCAGGAACTGACAGCTCACAGCGACCTCACCCCACTCTGCAGAGGAGGAAATCTAGGAGAGGGGCGTCAAGTCGCTGGCCTGACGTGGCCTCTGCTCCCCGAGCACGACGTCGAGCTGCGTCCCATGGTTGCTCCATAGTCACTATGGAGACTAACGTTATAATTATTATCTGGAGGGCAGCGCTCCAGGCAGGCAGGTCTGGGTGACCGCATCCCTGGGGCCAGGCGTCGGCTGGTGCCCCGACTCAGCCATGTCCTGTCCCAGCCGGCCCTGGGGCTGTGCTGAAGACGCGAGGCCTGCATCCGTGGCCTGCATGATGTGACCTGCATCCGTGGCCTGCATCCGTGGCCTGCATCCATGGCCCGCATCAGGGGCGTGGGGTCCCCCTCCTCCATCAGTCCTGGACTCGGACAGAGATTCCAGCCCATCAGTTTCTGGGTACCTTCAGCCATGCACTCAGTGGACATTCGTGAACGGCACCACCCCCGCCCTGGCCCCCCAGGCTAAGCCCCCCGACTCCAAAAGGCAGTGTGTCCTGCTGGTTGAGAGCGTAGCCTGGGCCCAGGCTGCGGGGCCCCAGTCCTCCCCGTGTGACCCTGGACAGGCCACCTCGCCTGCGGCTCCGTTTCTCCACCTGCGCAGGACGGTGCAGGACGGCGGGGGGAGGGCCGAGTGAGTGAGCACTGCGTTCGGGCCACGTCGTCGTGGCTCAGTAAACGTCTTTATCCTTACCCGTCGGGGCGGTGCGGCTGCAGGAGGCCCCGGCTGTCTCCATGGGAGAGGAGCCGGGGGCGCTGGAACGGCTGGCCTCACGCGTGTTCGCCGAGAGCGGCTGACGCGGTGCTGACAGCCCCGCGGCCTTGCAGGCATTCGCTCAGGACGGTTCCCACGGCGCTGAGAGGCCACAGTGAGCCTGCCAAACAGGCTTCCAGCTTCCCTGTTCCAGTCGCGATTCCAGCTCGATCCTGTTCTGGCCCGGCTTGCCGGCTGGGGCCAAGGGAAAGACGGCCCGAGACCATCGCGGTCCTCAGGACGATGGCCTGCCCTGCTGCCCAGGCCCTGGGCTTGCAGAGGCCAAGTCTGCAGCCTCGGGATGGGGGGGGCGTCTGGTGCCTGCGTCAGGCCGGGGCTGGCCCCGTGGGCTCCCCACAGGGCGTGGGCCCGGCCTGCAGACTGCTGGAAAGGGAGGCTGGGAAGGGCAGGGGCGCCCCCAGACAGAGGCACCAGCACAAGCAAACTCAGGGGGGACGGACGTGCAGGGTGCAAATGGACAGAGCAGAGGCCGCGAGGTCCCTAGGGAGTGCTGCGGAGGCAGCCAGGGGCCCAGGGGCTGAGGGGCTGTGGCCGCCTGCGGAGGACAACCCCTTCCTCTCCGTCTTCTCCGAATGAGAACAACGAAGATTGCTTTAAAACTCCTGTTCTTCTCAGGAGAAGGGAGTGGGGTCACCCGTGACCTCAGCCACTCATCCCCATATTCCTGGACAAGGGGTGTGGCAGGAGGAGGGAGGAAGAGGGAGTGTCTCTGGGAATCCGGGATGTGGCCCCCCAGCCCAGGCGCTTCCCTCCCCCCCTCCCTCCCAGGCTCCTCCAGGCTTGTCCTGGCCGCCTTGGGACAGGCTGTCACGGCAGCTCCATGGAGCCCCCTGGTGGCCTGAGGAGTTCCTGCAGTTGCCAGGACCGGGGCGTGTTTGCTCCCACACAGCCACCGACCTTTGTCTCGGGGACTCAGACCACCAGGCAGGGGTTCCTCTGGGTGCCCACAGAGGAATGTCGTCTCCCGACATTGCCCCGCGACGTGGGCATCACCCCGGGTTCTAGACGTGGACCATCCCGTGTCGCCCCAAAACCCACTGTCAGGGAAACAAGCCGGAGGCAGACTGACGCGGAAAGGAGTGTGACAGCGTGTTCATTTAGTGCGTGTGCTGGTGCCGCGCACAGACGCTGGAACACGGCCCGAGAGCCCGGCGTCGCCCGGGGCTTCCCGGAGGCGGAACGGGGGGTCTGGGGCCAGGGCACAAGGAGCCGTCTTCACTGGGTTCAGTGTTGTGCTTTCTGATGTTTGAATGGCATGAAAGTGTTGCTTATACTTAAACACACATAACAGGTTTAAGCAGTCACGGACTTTCAATGGCAGAAAGGGACTTGGAGGGGACCGAATGTTCCCCAGTCACGGCAGCACCGATGGGAGCTGCTCGGCTGTTCCTTTGCATGCCTCCAGTGACGGGGGGCTTACTCTCTAACCGGCCAGCTCCCCATCTGAACAGACCCTCTCTCCACGGGCTGAGCCATCTCCTGGTTTACCCTCCCTCCCTCAGGGGACAGTTTGGGTGTCTGTAGGATATCTAGAATGAGCTAAGCACCCCTCTGGGTGCCAGGGGCCATTGTTTCAGTCCCCCGTGAGCTCAGAGACAAGTTTCTGGAATCTCGGCACCGGGCAGGTTCTGAGGCCATCCGGGGTCCAAGTCCTGGCCCAAGCCAGACTCGCCCACTGCACACCGGGCACACAGACCTTTCTGCCCAAAGCCCCTGTCTGCTCACGGCACCCATAGTCACTGTGTCACGTCCTGTCCCCCGACCTCCTGCCATCCGGTCTCCACAGAAATGCCTGAGCGACAGGCGTCTCGCGCCCTTACATTGGGATGTTCTGATCAGGTGACTCTGACTGCTCGCTCATCCAGCCTCAGTTTCCCCATCTGTAAAAGGGGGTTAACCACGCTACTCGCCCTGGCAGGCCGCTGTGAGATGACGTGAGATGAAGGTGATGTGAGCTGTGGGCTGTGAGAGGGGCCGGGGGTGACAGAAGAGAAGGGTCTGCCCCAGCGGGCAGGATGGAGCCACAGCGGGGAGCGTGTGGGAATGTGGGTCTGGGGCCTGTCTCCATCGCTAGGACGCCAAGACCGAGTACCGCTGACGGGACGACTTAAGCAATAGAGAGTCATTCTTTTGCAGTTCTGGAGATGTCGGCAGGGCTGGTTCCTTCTGAGGATGGGGAGGGAGAGTCTGGGTGCGGAGTCAGGTCCTGTCCTAAGGCAGGGCTGTAGCTCGCACGCCTGGGATCCCTCCGGCAGGACAGGAGCAAAGCAGGCATTTATTCCTCACGGGACCTGGTTGTGAGGAAGGGGAGGCTGTGCTGGGCTCCCCAGAAGGCAGGAGAAGTACGCTCAGGGGCTCAGGGCATGCAAACGTCCTCCCCAGGGCCCGTGAGCCAGAGCGTGGGTGGGCATCTACCTGGGCCTGGGGCATGCCACTGCTCTAGAGAGGCTGGGGTCAGGGGCAACATCAGACAGCCCCCTCTCTGCAGGGCTGTCCATTGCATTTCCCACCTGACTCGCCAGAGTTAGGGTGAGAGCGCCATTCCTTTTCACAGATAAGGAAACAGGGGTGAGGGTCCTGACTTGTGTATCTGTCAAGACAATGAATTAGCATAGTGTGAATAGGCATGCTGGGAAAATAAGAAGTCTTATCACAGCAAATGAATGAGCCAGGCTTTGGCTGCAGGACTTCTCAGAGCCTTTAGCAAGCACAGGTGCACCTTGAGTCTCCAGGAAGGCCTTAGCGTGTGGTGTTTGTCCAGTTGACTTGCATGTGGCACCCCTGGTAGAAGCACCCAGAACCCAGACCCCACAGAACAGAACGTGGGAGATTTGAGAAGACAGCCTTGGAAATCTGTATCCCCCAGAACAGCGGGGGCCCCTGGTGGTAGTGCAGGGGTGAGGAAACCGAGGCCCAGAGAGGGACTTCCCCAAGCCTCTAGCGTCCAGGCCACTTTTCGCTCGGCATGGCACCCTTCGGCCTACATGCTCATCCTTGGGCCCCTCAGAACGAAAAAGGGTTATTTATTCTTCGACCCGGCAAGCCCATTGTCCCGGACCTGAGTCCGAGCCTTGTCAACATGGCTGCCCTCTCCACTTTTCCCTTCTGGCCCCAGCTGCGTTGGGACCCTGAGCTTTGCCACCTGCCTCCCTGCTGACCCCACCCCCAAGCCACAGGCCGGAGGAGCTGCCTGAGGGGGCCAGGGGCCTGGAGAATTGGCCGACAGCAGCCATTCTAAGAGAGGGCTGGACGGTGGCTGGGGCCACCATTAAACTGGACGCTCTGTCCAAGCGACTGCTGCTTGGCCTGGATCATCAGTGGGACCACGAGAGGGTGCTGGGACTGTGAGGCCTCACGGCTGGTGGCAAGCCTGAGGACTGAGGCGGGCAGAGGTGGGGAGTCCGCTGCCGACTCCCCCTGTGCCTTCACCCTCACGGCCTCGGGAAGAGTCCCACCCCTGAGCCTCGGGTTCACCTCCTGTGAACCCATTACTATTCCTTGTCATCAGCGACCTGTGCCTCGGTTTCTCTGTCTTCACTGGTGAAGAAAGCAGGGCTGACACAGGCGGGAGGAGAGAGACGGCTGCGGCATATCAGCAAACTGGCCCCTGGGTTCGTGTGAGAGACCCCTGGGGGCTCACTCAGAATAACTGGGGAGCCCCGGGGGTCCTGCAGGCACGTGGCGGCACAGCGTCTGGGGAAAGAACGGCCTCCTGGTCCTGGTGGCCCCACTGGGAACCGAGGGCTGAGGCTGGCGCCAGGCAATGCCCGAGTGCAATCACACCGGCGTGAGGCCGGCACCAGGTGACACCGGCCACGTCCCCAGCACAGCAGCTAATCCTCAGTAAATGCTACTTCCGTCTTCTGTCTTTACTGCCTTTCCAAGCTTCACATTTTAAATAGATGCTTCGAAAAGAGGCCAGCAGATTGGCAAGCAGGCAGGTAGGTAGGTCTTCGGGGACGGTCTGGGCTGCCTATTGGTGACTTGTGGCATCCGCTGTAGGTGGCACTGTGTGGAGAGTACAGCTCTAGACAGCAGTCAAACGGAGAGACTGCCCTGATCAGCACGGACGGACGAAACTCGAGCACCGGGTCAAGGGGGACCAGCAGGTCACCAAAGGACCAGTGTGCAGCAGGAGAGCGCTCACACAGTGTTTCGGAACTCAGCAGGGGTCCCTCTGAGTTCTGCGGGGTGCTGGCACGTGCCCACCTTCAGGACGGGTCCCGGGGCAGAGGAAGAGGCCGCGAAGCTGCTGTGAGGCACTGGTTGGAGGGGGTGGGGACAATCGGGTCTGCAGTGGCTCCGTTTATCGAGCACAGACTACCTGCCAGGCTCTCTTCTCACGGCCTCTTGCTGTCCCATTTAACAGATGGCTGAACCGAGGCACGGAGAGGTTAAGTGACCCGCCCAAGGGGGCCCAGATAGTGAGTGGCAGGGCCAAGACGCAAATCCGGGGCTCTTGATCACCTACCCACGCTGCTTCTCACCCCGTGGCCCGCAGGCCCTCGTGTTTTAACAAAGATTTAAGGCGTCTGGAGCAAACGTGGTCCAGTGTGCACATGGTTTAGTCTGCCGGTGTGTTCCTGGTGTTCTTGCTTCTCTTCTTTATAATTTTCTGGAGCTGTGACATGTTTACAGAAGCTCTCTGCTGGCCCCAAGCCCCTTGCCTGGCCGTGAGCCACATCACACAGGTGGTCAGGCCGCCGGGGTGACACACGGATGACCAGCTCTTTCCCCAGTCCTCATGAGATGACTCCCAGCACCTTCTCCTGCTGCGGCCCGTGGCCAGAGGAGGCCTGGGCCGCTCCCCTCAGACGGGGAGGGCGGGTGGTCCAGTGGGCAAACAGGCTGCCGCCCCATCATTCTGGAGGTGCTGTCGACGGTGTGATTAGCAGGTGTCTGCCTGCAGGAGCCATGTGCTGACCCAGCTTGGCCAGAAGCAGCTTTGGGTGTCCTGCTGGCCTGAGTCCCAGTTCTGGCAGCCGACAGGGCCCACTGGGCTCCTGGAAATGTGAGCAGCGCTCCTCGACCCTCATGCACCCCTGAGGACAAACCGGCTGGGAGCCCGGTGGCCAGCAGTGGCCTGGGCTCTCCTCTTCCCCACCCTCACTCAGAGCAGGGAGGATCCTGTTCTGAGTCAAGGAAGAGAGACTACAGCAGGGTGGGGTGCCCCCCATCCACGCCCCTGAGGCCAGGCGGGGCCTTGATGGGCCAGAGGCAGCCTTTGTGGGCCCTGAATCAGCTGCTGACAGCACTCGGCCAATGTTTGGGGAGGAAAATTCAGCCTTTGTCAGCCACAGGACCAGCTTCTGCAGCCACTTTCCTCAGACAGGGCTTGCGGGCACATCAGCCCGTAGCCCAGCTTTGTCCCTGCTGCCTGGGCACTGTCCTCCCCACCACTACCCCGTAAAGGCCCCTGGCTCCGGAAGGCATTAAGTGAAATTGTCCAGGCCACCTGACCGGCTCTGGCGGGAGCTCAGGCCTCCTGGAAATAGCAAAGTCAGAGCATTCATTCAGTCAGTCATTCACCCACTCATTCATTCATCCTCGTGTCCATTCGCGTGCTTATTTGTTCACAAGAACAACAGAATGCCCAGCGTGTGCCAGACACCTTACCCTGGGGGTTCAACAGCCGGTGCCCCGACTCTCTGAGGAGGACTAGAGGACCCCATCCGGCTTCTCTGGCTGAAGTTTGCTAGTCCAGGTTTCTCCTGCCCAGTGGTAATAATATCTTCCCCCATTTTTTTATTTTTAAACCTGAATCTTCATATTTTTACACTGATTTCTTGTAGACAACCTGGTGGTCTGTCTTTTAATCTGTGTATTTCAATCCTTCACATTTAAAGCGATTATTATAGAGTTGGATTAGTATCTGCCATGCGTGTAACTGTTTTCTATTGATTATACACGTTCTTTTTCTTTCCTTTTTCCACCTTCTCTGGTTTTAACTGAGCATTTATTAATTACCTCCTTTCTAAGCATATCAATGACACGTCTTTTAACAGTTATTTTAGTGGTTGCTCCGGAGTGTGCAATATTCATTTTGTTTATGCTGTAATTTTCTTTTTTATCCATAGACATTATTTTGGAACGATTTTAGATTTACAGAAAAATCTGAGCAAGCAGTATAGAGGAAATATGCTTTTTTTTTTTTAACGAATATAAGTCAATCTTCTAATGACACCGTTCCATTTCCCGCGTAGTGCAGATATCCGTAGTGCATTTATCTTAAGTGCAGATAACTTATACCAAGGTATTCCCAATTCCTTCCTACCACTCATCCCAAGTCCTTCCTCTCATCTCCATGGCATCGCTGTCATCCATTTCACTTGCCCATATGCTATCATCATCCAATACTCCCAGTTTCCGACCTATATCATTTTCCTGCTCCTCGAAGAACTTCTTTTAATACTACTTTTATTTAATTCCCTCTGTTTTCTTTTTTTCCGAGAGCCTTTATTTTCTCCTTCACTCTTGAAGGATAACGTTGCCCAGTGCAGAATTCTAGGTGGATGCCTTCTGTTATTTCTTCTTCTCCATTTCTTCTTCTCTTTCTGGTTTTCCAACCACACAAGCGTTATGCCTTTTGAAATAGTCCCACAGTTCTTGGATGTTCTGGTGCGTTTGGTGTTCTTAACTTTTTTTTTTTCTCTTTGAATATCAGTTTGAGAAGTTTCTGCTGACATATCTTCAAGGTCACTGATTTTCCTTTGGCGCTGTCCAGTCTGATGATGGACACTCTTCATTTGTTAGTGTTTTTAATTTCCACCATTTCTTTTTCGTTTTTTTCCTTAAAGTTTCCATCTATGCTTACACTGCTCACCTGTTCTGGCATGTTTGTTGTTAATCAACTTTTTCCATTCGAGCCCTTAACATATTCATCATAGTTATTTTACATTCCCTGTCTGATATTTCCAAATCCTGTGTCTTCCCCGAGTCTGGCTCGGATGCTTTTTTCTCGTCACACTGTGTCTTTTCCTGTCCTCTAGCATGTCGTGTGATTTTTCTCGAAAGCCGGACACGATGTGCTGGGGAACAGGAAGCGAAATAGATGCGCCGTCCGTGTGGGGATTCGTGTGGAGCGGGCTGGGGGCTGCGCACTGTTCCATCCACCACGCTCTGGCTGCAGGGGTAGTGTCCGCACATTCTTCTGGTGTCGCTTCTCCGGCTGTCGTTGGGATTCCCTAAGGACTCCTCCTTCGATAGAGTGTGTGTCTTGCAGCTCTTATAGCTGTGACTCTGGTTATACTGGAGGCCTGTCGAGGTGGCAGCAAGGAGTTGCAAGGAGAAATGTCCTATAATCATAGGTCCCTGGGCTGTGACATTCACTGGTGTTTCTTAGTTCCCCTCCCTTAGGTAAGACAGGAAGGTTAGAGGGGGCGGGACTTGGGGGAACACCTTCCCCGGGGTGCACAGGTTCCGGTAAAGTCTTTTTCCCTGGAGAGTGGGTGTTTGCTATGGACAGTGTTGTGGGTGTACACAAGGATGACTTTCCTCTCCCTCCCTGCAAGAGGGGTTCCTGGAGGTCAAATCACAAATCATGCCCCCCTCTTTTAGACCGTGAACACCGGCACCCACCCCATTTCTCAGTCTCACACTAGTGCGCACTTGGCTCCCCGCAACGCATCCAAATCTAGGTTTTAGACCAGTTTATGGCTCCAGAAATTTGTGCCCCTGTTGGTGCTGGTCTCTCCAGGTTTTGGGGTGGCGATGGACCCTCGGAACTCAGTTCTCGAACTGCTCTAAGAAAAGCCACTGATGTTTAGTTTGTTCAGCTTTTTTCCGATTGGCAAGACAGGCGTGATGCCTTCCCTGTTCTTTGTGCGTCAGAGCAGTGCTGTGCCGTGGATCTGGGCAAGGCCTGGCTTTCCATCCATGTCCGCTCATCTAGATAACCGGATCCATACTGGGGTGGGTGGAGGGGGCGGTATAGGGCGGCAGCTGGGCCAGGGGCTGCAGGGCAGAGAGCTGGCAGCCCACCCAGGAGGTCTGCAGGACTGGGAGGGGGCAGGCCCGGCAGTCCCGGATGGCAGATAAATCTGCTGGCTCAGGAGGGAAGAAAGGGAAGAAGCACTGGGGTGGGGCCCAAGGGTGTCCTCTGCCCGCTTCCCCATCCCTAGGCCAAGGTTTCACTTCTACTTGTGATCCCCGGGGCAACAACACGGCGCCCTTTCTACCGCGGCTTTTAAGTGGTTCCTGAGAATTCCCGAGTTTTCAGTGGTTCCTGAGAATTCCCAGCCACTGGCTCCACTGCGTCCCCTCCGCTCCCTCCCCCGCCCCCCGGCCCGTTCAGGGATAGGACTCGCATGCAGGCCTCCCTCCAGGGGCTCCAGGGCTAAACAGCGCCCCAGGGAGGAAGCTGCGTCCCAGGCAGGAAGGGAGACACAGCTCCAGGCCAGTGCCTCGTCCTAGTTGGAAAGGCTCCCGGTCCAGGAGGAAGGGGCTGCTGGACCAGCGGGAACAGAAGCTGCGCGGTGTTCCCAGTCGTGCGCCGCCGCGACCCTCTTCCTTCAGTCCCGCCAGAGGTGACTTCCTTGCAGGTCAGGTCCCCAAACTCGAGGTCCTGCGGGGTGGCCCGCCCCTTCCCCGCGGGGCGGGCGCTCAGGGCGCGGCCGGAGGCTCCCCGGGGCGGGCGGGGGCGGAGCGGGCCGGCGAGGCGGCGGCATGGCGGGCCGGGGAGCCGGGGCCGGGGCCGGGGCGCTGCTGGCGCTGCTGGCGCTGCTGGCGCTGCGGGCCCTCGGGGCGGCGGCGCACCCGCAGTGCCTGGACTTCAGGCCGCCCTTCCGGCCGCCGCAGCCGCTGCGCTTCTGCGCGCAGTACTCGGCCTTCGGCTGCTGCTCGCCGGCGCAGGACGAGGCGCTGGCCCGCCGCTTCGCCGCCCTGGCGGCGCGCGTGGACGCGGGCGTGTGGGCCGCGTGCGCCGGCTACGCGCTCGACCTGCTGTGCCAGGTGGGTGCGCGCGCGCGCGCAGCGGGACGGCGCGCCCTGGGCCCCGGTCGCTGGTGGGAGGGGCGGTGGCAACCCCGCTGGGCGAGGGGCGAGGGTGGGCCGCGAGCTTTGGACCCCCCACGCCCTCTTGGGAATAACTGGGCTCAGGGCGGGGAGACAGGCATCCTGGGACGGCCAGGGCTTTGCTATTGGCTGGCTTTGAACTTGAGCCGTCTCTGGGCCTCAGTTTCACCTCCTGGAGCTGGAGGGACGGGCGGATGATGTCATCACTCCCTCAGCGTTTGGGGGCTCCTCTGTTCCCGGACTTCCCGGAGTCAGCCCCCCCCAGTGGCCCGGCCCTGACCGGGGTACCAGGGTGGGAAGCCCCGGTCCCGCTTAGCGCTCCCCCGCGCTGTCCCCGACGGGGCGGGAGCCAAAGGGCCGCGCTGGCCTTGGGTTTGTTCGGTGGCGTGGTGAGGGCGCTGCTCCCAGAGGGGGGGGCCTTCCTCCACCCCGAGGATGCCCTCAGACCCCAGGTGAGCCCCAGGCCTGGGAAACCCCGGGCGCTTCAGGCCCCCCCTCGGTTCATACCGTGGCCTCTCCCTGGGATGGCGCCCCCACGCGGCAGAGGGTCTCCCATCCTTCAAGACCACCTGAGTGACATCTTTTTGGTAAAACCTCTCCCCTGATCTCCCCTCTGAGGACAGAGCCCCGGCGTCTGCTGACACCAGGTGGTTCATTTTCCAACCGAGTGGGTCTGATACGGAGGCCCTGACTGAACCGGGTGGTAACGGGGTCAAGACTGGTAAGCCCTAAGGCTGGCCTTGGCGCAGCACCTGGGCAGTGAGAGGACACAGGGGTGTGGGGGCGGCTCGAGGGGTCCTGCTGGCCAGCGCAGTGTCCCAGCCTTCAGCCAGCAGGGGCAGGTGCTGTGGGGAGGGGCGGGAGGGCAAGTTTGGGGTCAGATATACTGGAATTTGATCCTGGCTCTGCCACCTCCTGGCCAAGTGACCCTGGGAGGTCACCACAGCACTTCAGTTGCATCATCTTTAAAACAGGGGCAATCTAAGCCACCACCACCCCCCCCCCAGGGTTGCCACACAGACTACATAGCACCCACAAGGGGCCCAGTGGACAATTCCACTTGGGTTTCTCTGATGCCTCCTTGGCCCCCGCTGGCTGTGCAGCCCGGGGTGGGGACGAGCCAGGTACAGAGGCCCATTCATTCAGCAAAGGCCTAGAGAGGCAGGGACCTGCTCAGGGGCCACACAGCCCAGCGGTGGCCATGGTGGTGGCCATGGTGGGCACTTGGACCTCACTCGTTGCTAATGGGAACAGACCATCTAGGTGAGAAATAAGAGGGGCTGGGAGCCAATGGGGTCCCCGGGGACATTCAGAATGCAAACAAGGGGATGCGATTGCCTTTGGTGGACACTGCTGAGCCCCCATGGTGCATCTCAGAGGAGCCTGTCAAGCCTGCCTCCCTCGCCTGCCTGGGGACCCCCCGAGACCAGGTCCTGTGGCCTTCCCACCCTGGTCACGTAGCAGAGTTTGTGCATTCGCTCCACATTTGTCGATGGAGCACTTTGTGGCAGGCTCAGCAGAGCAAATATGGTGGATAAACCCAAGGAGGAGGAAGGAAAGGGTCAGTCCTGCTAACTAGCTCCCTTGGCGGGAGGCACCCTCCTTCCTTGGGGACCTCCCCAGCGTGGCCTGGCCTTGTGCAGCCAGTGGTGGAACGGCCCCCAGCATCTCACCCCAGGCGTTTCTGGGAGTGACCTCATGTCTGGAATGAGCTTGGAGAGGGCGGTGAGGCTGGATCAGGGTTTCCTCGGCGAGGCCTTATGGGGGGCTGGGGGGGGCAGCACTGGTGGAGGCGGGTACTCCCTGTGGGCCGAGGCTGTGGCTGCATTCAGCGCCTCCTGATCCCCACCAGCAGGGAGGTTGCTGGGGTGCCTGTTTACAAGCTGTAGTCAATGACGGCAGGCATCCAGGCATTCACATCAGGGGAAGGGACTCCAGACAGGAGAGAGACCATGGAAACATGCCTATCCCCACAGTCCCTTCCAGAGCCTGCCCCCATCTGGTACTCACACTGCCCCCCCCCCAATACCCAGGATGGCTCCTGAGCTGCAGAGCAGTTGTCCCTCCTAACCCCTTCATGCCCTCTCTTGGGGCTTTCTTGGAAAGGCCACACTTTCTCTGGAGAAGTCAGGGAAGGCTTCCTGGCGGAGGAAGCACTGAGTTGCATCCCAATAGCCTAAATGGTTTGAGCATCTACTGAACCACATGCATCATCTCAATTTATTCCTCTCAACAGCTCTGAGGTTGGAATTCTTCTCCCCTTTACAGGTGAGGACATAGGCACAGAGAGGTTAAGGAACTTGCCCACGGTCACACAGGGAACGGTAAACTCAGTCTCCAGTGCTCTTTAACTCCAAAGCCCTTCTCTGAGTCACTTTGCCATATTGCCTGACTTTGTAAAGCCCCACTGTGTGCCGTGCCCTGGGGTCCGTGCCCGGGAGGGTCCCCTAGTCTGTGGGGGCGATGTGTCAGTTTCCAGGGGTTTTCTGCCGCCTGCCCCCACTGGCCACTTTGATGCTAGCTTCTGAGTGTCCTTCTCAGCAGCAATCACTGCACCTTCTTTTTATTTTCTGCTTCTGGACTACCCAGGTCCGGGCAGCAGGTTCGTACCGTGTGTAACTAAGAGCACGTACGTCACGAGCAAGGGCCTGCCGGACCCGGCGCTTTGATGCACGGATGCTGGACTTCCTGCCTGGCGCCCTGGGGATGCTCCTTGCTCCCTGTCTAGTTCTGGGCTGAGCTTTGATGAGTGGAGGGCACTCAGATTGGTTTCTAGGAGTCTGTTCTGCTCCCCACTGTGTCTCTGAGCCAAGGGTGGTGCCTGGCACACAGTCAGGGCCCAGTAAGATACTTGCTGAATGAGAGGTTGCTGACCCGTCTGGAAGATCCCTGGTCTGGATGTCATGGGGTCTGGGTCTGAGCCCTGGCTTGGTCACTTCTTGATGTGTGTGGCCTTCTTTAAGTGCTAGTTCTTCAGCTATCCAATAGAAGTCGCAACGACCCTACCTCAGGAGACTAAATGAGGTACGTGCACATGCAGACCCTCCCTGGGCCTCCCTCTGGCCAGGAGGCCCCGGGGACATGGTTGGAGAAGTGGCACTGCAGTGGCCCGGGGCTGGCCATCGGGCCATCTGGCCTGCTCATCGGCAGGGTGGAGCAGGTGAAGCGTGGTATCCCCCTGCGCCTGGGACAGTGACTGACTGGACCTCTAAGCATAGATCACTAAGTGGCCCTCAGCTCCACAGTAGTGGTGGGGACTGGGGACAGGAAGACAGGCTATGGTGTGACCAAAAGCCACAATCATGTAACGGGAGGGCGTGGCCCCTGGCCTGGAGCCTGAGAACATAGCCAAGAGGGCAGCCTGCTACCGAGGCCCCTGGGGGCCTCCTGCTGGAACCCCGCCTGGTCCTGTCTGTCTGTGAGGGGGACCGTGTGGCTGTCATCGCCTCCCCCACTGCAGGAGGAGCAGCCCCCGACGCCCCAGGGGGGCTGTAGCTGAGTCAGAGCAGGCCCTTGCCTGGTGTGGGGGGCGGTGTCAGACACAGACTAATCATTACACCTGCTCTCGTCAGGGGCTCTAACTGGGGGAGGTCCTTATAGACCCCAGGGAGCCGAGGCCTCTGCTCTGGGCAGGTGGGGTATAAGGAAGGTGCCATGGTGTGAGTGGGGCAGTTAGGACCCAGCCCGTGGACCTGGAAAGACTTCTCCCCTCCTCCCACCTGCCACCCCCAGCCTGTCCACTCTGGCATGGGACGTTGGCCAATGGCTTCCTCCTCTAAGTCTCTGTGTCCCCATCTGTCCAGTGGGGACAGGAACATACCTCCTGCCCGAGGTTGCCTCAAGGAGGAAATTCGGGTTCAGTGGCACACCTGGATGGGTCCTGGTCCACAGGCTCCGGATACCCAGGAGCATCACTGTTATCACTTGTCTCCCACGGCCAAGGTCACTGCTTAAGGCTGCGAGGGAAGGGCATGGCTGCGAAGGAGCTGCAGCTGAGGTGAATGTGTCGAGAAGTGGAAGGCGGGCAGCAGGCAGGGACAGTGGGGGTGGGAGCTGATGGCGGAGCTATGAGGAGGGTGGGCCAAAGATCAGCGAGCGTCTGGGCACTTCTGGGGGGGCGGGCGTGGGGTGCGCTCTCCGCTCTCAGGGGGTGGGCGCCGGAGGCTGGAAGCTGGGCAAGGCTTGGTCAAGTTCGTTGCCTCTGCCTGGGTTCCCAAAAGCAGAACCTGGGGCAGAGCTGGCAGGCTACTTCCTTAGTAGGGTGAGTGGACCCCGAAAGCAGGAGTGACGGGGGCAGAGGGAGGAAGCGGTTTCCAGCTGGCTGCTGCTGAATGGGACTGATGCTTGAACTGGCGGGACCTTGGTTCCAAGGAACCGTACAAGCTGCATATTGAGACTGTTCGTGACGGTTCGGCCGTCAGCGCTGTCCTCCCAGGGGTCGAAGGTTTGCTCCTGAGGCCTTCACTCTCCCAGTTCCAAATCGTGTCAGCCGGGCACCGAATGCGGTGTGTAGTGTCTCCTCAGTGGGGAAGACAAGGGGTACGCCACAGCTGTTCGGCTTTGCCTGTGAAATTAGCACCCAGCAGAGCTGGAGAAGGGGCCAGTGAGGCCAGGGGGGGTCTGAAGGGGTGCCCGTGGGGGGTCTGATTCCTGTATCTCATAGGAAAACTGCTCTGCTGGCTGGTGGGGCAGAGGACGGCCCCAGGGCCCTGCCTGGGAGAGGGGCTGCACCCAGGTGCCTGAGGGATGAAGAAGGGGGCGTCCAGAGGTCGGGGGGATGTGTAGGCATGGGCGTTATCAACTCAGACACATACAGGTACAGGTACCAGTGGGGAGAGCGAGCTCGCTGAGACCCAGCCCAGACTCCTCCCCGCTGATGAATGGTTCCGAATGGGGGCTTCTGCCTCCACCTCCCCCATCCGTAGCACGGTCCTCTTCATGGGCTCTTGTGAGGATGACGTGAATAATGGAGTAAGGGCACTTGTGCACCGTTACGGGCTGGGCAGAGGGGGTTAGCATCAGCTGTTTCCCTGAGCATTCAGTGAGCCTGCTACATACTGGTCCTTCTCTGAGGCGCTGGGGTAGGGCGCCGAGCAAGACAGCCAACGCTCCCGCCCTCGTGGAATTTATGTTCCCAGGACAACAGACACGTAAACACATTCCTTTTTATTGTAGTACCAGAAAAGGTTATGGGGGTTTTGTATGCTTTTTAAGCTGAGCTGGAGGCCAGGAGGAAATGGAGGTGGTGGGGAGTAGTCAGGGAAGACCTCTCTGAGGAGGTGGCCCCAGAGTGGGAGCTACGCGGAGGGCTGATAAAGGGCGGAGGCATCGTATATAAAAGAGAAAGTATATGAAAGTGCCTCAGACCCTCCCTGCACACAGTAGGTGCTCAACAGTGGCTGCTGGTGCTGTTAGTGTCACTTAATAGCGATAGTCGTGGTGGCTTAATGCTCTGACAGAAGCATTAAGGCAAGAGGAAAAGAGAGAGGGCGAGGGGACAGCAGGCCTGCTGTGGCTGAGACTAGTCCCAGTAACAGACCCATGGAGTTGTCCCCATTTCACACGTCAGCGGCCCAAGGTTCTGGGATGTATAAGTGACCGGCCCAAAGCCACACAGCGCGTGAGTGCCACGGCAAGGCGGCCCTGAGCCGGCCCTGTCCCCGCAGGAATGCTCGCCCTACGCCGCGCACCTGTACGACGCTGAGGACCCGTCCACGCCCCTGCGGACCGTGCCCGGGCTCTGCGAGGACTACTGCCTGGACATGTGGGACACCTGCCGCGGCCTGTTCCGCCATCTGTCGCCCGACCGCGAGCTCCGGGCGCTGGAGGGCAACCGTGTCCGCTTCTGCCGCTACCTGTCTCTAGACGACGCGGACTACTGCTTCCCGCGCCTGCTGGTCAACGAGCACCTCAACGCCAACCTGGGCCGCGTGCGGGCCGACGCCGCGGGCTGCCTGCAGCTGTGCCTGGAGGAGGTGGCCAACGGGCTGCGCAACCCCGTGGCCATGGTGCACGCCCGCGACGGCACGCACCGCTTCTTCGTGGCCGAGCAGGTGGGGCTGGTGTGGGCCTACCTGCCCGACCGCTCGCGGCTGCACACGTCCTTCCTGAACGTCAGCCGCGCGGTGCTCACGTCGCCGTGGGAGGGCGACGAGCGCGGCTTCCTGGGCCTGGCCTTCCACCCCCGCTTCCGGCACAACGGCAAGCTCTACGTCTACTACTCCGTGGGGGTCGACTTCGACGAGTGGATCCGCATCAGCGAGTTCAGGGTCTCGGAGGACGACGCGAACACCGTGGACCACGGCTCTGAGAGGTGGCCTCCCCGGGGGGGAGCCAGGCCGGGCGGGGGGCAGGGCCCGCACGCGGCCGGTGTGACCGCGCCAGCTCACGCCGTGGGCCGCCCAGGTGGTTGACTGTTTTGAATATCACCCTGGGGGGCGGTGTGTGTGTGTGTGTGGCGAACTGGGGTCTCAGGAGGGACAGTTTCCAAACAGATGTCACAGGCTCAAGTCCAAACAGGGCAATCAGGTGCTCTAGATGGTTCATTTCATTTGTTTCTCATAAAGCCCAGTGAGGTTAGTGTCACTGTCCCCATTGTACAGATGAGAAGTGGAAGCATAGGGAGGTGACGTGACCTGCTGGGTCACACAGCCTGGAAGCGTCAGAGCTGGAACCCTGCTCTGGCAGGAAAACAAACCCTGTGCCAGGTCATTGAGTAAGCAGAATGTGACATGGGAATTAGTTACTGCGGTGTCACAGATGATGACAAAGCAGCCTGGGGGAGAAGTGAGCCATCCCTGAGTGTAACAACGGAAGGAAGCTGCCTCCAGCACTGGGGCTGGGGGACAAAGTGAGAAGGTGGAGCCCCAGAGCTTGGGGACACTCAGTGGAAGCTGGAACCGTGCTGGACCTGGGCAGGGGGAGATGGATCCAGGAAGGAGATGTAGGTGTTGCCAAGATGCTGTGTGAAGGGGTAAAGGGAAGGAGGAGGGAGAGAGGGAGAGAGGGAGAGGGAGAGGAGACAGAGACAGAAGAAATACCCTAACTTCTCCCTTCTCCTGCCCTCCAGTCTCCAACCTTCACTGGCTGACTCTAGCTGGAGGGCAGCCCACAAAGGAGCATGGGAAATGTAGTTTGTAGGAACCGGCCCTCCGATGCAGAGAATAGGTAGGAGGAGGGCCACGACTGGTTCTGAGGGCAAAACAGGCAAATGATGAAACTAAAATCTTGACATTGAAAGAATAAAATGGAGGGGGAATCAAATATGCTGGCTAACGTGAGGGCTAACGTAGACCTTGTCATGTAGCGGTAATTTTGACTGTGAGCTTCCTGGCAGCCAGAGTAAAAGGAGAAAACATGATTCTCATGATTCTATATGAGGCTGCACAACCAGTTATCCGAGAGAGACCAAGTTAATCACATGGATCTCACAGAGGGAGACAGGGGGACAGGATGTATGTGTCTTCAACGGTGATGTTTGAAAACCGATTACTGATTAAGACCAAAAGTGTGACACAGAATATACAAATGAACATATTTCAGAGTGAAGGTTCAGCGAGGGTCCTCTGGGGACCTCACAAGGACAAGCCTGGAACTTGACTCACGTAGGGGGAGAAGTCGGCATGGCCGGCTCGGGGCAGGAACAGGAATGAGTGGTCATCCTCGCATTCCCAGGATTGTGATACTGACAGGAAGTGGACAACCAACAGTCTAAGCTGTCCCCTCCATGGAGGACCTGGAGTTTGGGGTTGTGCGTGGCACACCAGGTCATGTGTGCCAGCCTCGCATGGAAAGGCTTCCTTCCGGTCTTGGCTTTGAAGGCTCAAAGCCCTGGGTTCAAGTTCTTGACCTGTCTGTATATTGGTTTTTCTTGCCTGTAGTCATAAGGGATTACAAAGTCAGTGAACGATCCTGGAAAATCTAAACCAGCCTCGGTAAGAGGGAATTTAACACAGGGAGTGGGCTCCAAAGGTATCGGGAGGGCCAGAGAAGGAAAAAGAGAAGGTGAGGTTACCTAGAGATCAGTCAACGCAAGCGGTTACTATTACTTGTGGGATGAGGTCTGTGCTGCTGAGTGTGCAGCTCCCGGCACCAAGCTGTCTGGGCCAAAGCCCAGGCGTTCATGCTCACCGGCCACTGTCGCCATCACTGCAGCCACTGCTCCCGGAGGCAGAGCCAGAAGCCAGGGAGACAGGGCTGCTCCATTCCTCTCGCCTTCCACTCTGTTGGTGAACCCTTCCCGAAGCCAGCTGGCCGGCAGAATAGCGAAAGGGCTCCCCCGTGGGGTGATGGAGGCTGCTGACGGGTGGGCGTGGAGATGGGCACAGCCCACGCCATCCAGCCCACTTCTTTAGAAGTTATGGTAGATAGCAAATAAGGGAGTGTGTAGAAAGTGCTCAGCTTACGCGGCTGGCATGTGGGTAGCTTTGTCGATGAGGAGACCAAGAGTGCCAGTGGCTGGGTCAGCCGTTTCACATATCATAACAGAGCAGGTGTGAGCAGTGGGGAGCAGTAGAAAAAGTGCTAGACTAGAATTAGCACACCTGAGCTCTAGTCCCAGCTCTGCTACCTATGGGCTGTGTGACCTTGGGCAAGTTGCTCAACCCCCCTGAGCCTCCGATTCCTCGTTAGTACAATAGGGGAATTATCCCTGCCCAGCACACTGGATCTTCGTAAAAATCACCTGCTGTAAAGGATGCGAAAAGTCTTTCCACTGTGAAACAGCATCCAAGAGAGAGGAGATTTTACTGCTGTGATCTTGTTTCGCTTTTGGCTGAGGTTATTTTTTGGGGGGTGGGGGGTTGGCTTATCTTCTTTTAGGATAATCCTGGAGATTGAAGAACCAGCCTCGAACCACAACGGGGGCCAGCTGCTCTTTGGGGACGACGGGTACCTCTACATCTTTACCGGAGATGGTGGCATGGCTGGAGACCCCTTTGGAGAGTTTGGGAATGCCCAAAACAAGTATGTGCCGCTGGGGCCAGCTGGTGGGCTGGTATGCGTACTCCTGGGTCATGTACCCTCTTGGAGTACGGAGTTTCCTCCTTAGCTATGCAGTGAAGGGCAGAGATGGCATTGGGTCCCAGCTCAGCCTGCAGCCAGCCAGCTGGGGACCCAGTCAGGTCACTGCCCCTCATTAGAGGGGGATAATAGTCCGTGCAGGGGGCTCGTCGTGAGGAGCAAAGGCGATTATGTCTGTCAGGGGTCAGGCGTAGAGCCCATGTGTCATGGGTACCTGATAAGTGACGTCACAGAGCCTCTGGGAGGATAGGTTTTTCTCCGAGGTCAGTCCAGCCCTGCCGGAACCCTAGGAAGAAAAGGGGTGCCTCTCAGACCAAATGAGGGGTATGAGCTGGTTGGAGCAGGGTTGGATGGGCAAGTGGGTGTTCGGCCCCAGAGGTAACCCACGATGGCCCAGAAATGGAAGCAATAGTCTTGCTCTTGGCTTGAGCAGGTGGCTTGCTGTCATCCCAATCCTACACACACACACACACACACACGCACACACTTAGAGTCTTGTGAGTATGGACCAGCCTATCCAGAAGTCTCAAGAAAGCCTCCTCCACTGTCTTAGCCAAAATAACACAACCCTCCTCGGCCCAGAGAGTAAAAATAGCGAGCGAGATGCTGATTACAGTAATTAAAGTGTTCGCGATTTGTGACTTGTGCTTTCATATGTGATGGCGTAAGAGTCAGTGCAGCTTTCTCGTGTTTGGGATGTGTTTAGAGACGAAGTCGAGAAAATAGATATTAAGGATGTGTGGATAATTGGGAAGAACTTAAAACATTATTTTGCCCACTGACGTACGGAAGCCTGGTGCGTGGTGTGGTTCCGGGGTGCCGTCTGCGGCTTGGTGCCGAGCAGGCTGGAGCGTGCGAGACGAATCCACGGGGCAAATGTGGCGTGCTGGGGAGTTAACTGTGGGGCCTCTGCAGTGGGGGGAGCATTTTCATCACCGTTAAGGAGGACAGCAGTGTGAGAATGAGGAGTACGCAGTCGCATCACATGGGACAAACACGCCAGTCCGGCCTTGAAAGGCAGCCTAGAGGGAGTCCACCCAGACACTAAGAAAACCCACGTGGTAATTACGTGGTTGCATAAAAAAAAATCACCTGTAAGCATCAGGCAGATTTCCCCCATCATGTGTCACTTTTGTCATGTGATGGTTGAAACCCCCAGGAGCTCTGTGGGGGTTAGGGCTACACTCCTGGTGTGCCTGGCTCTCGAGGGCACGCCCTGTGGTCTCCTTGCCTCCAGGGGCCCCAAACGTGATGGGGCGTGGGGCTGTGGAGCGGCCTGGCTTCCTGTCCAGAGCTGCCTGTGGGATCTGGCAAGTGGTCCCCCGCTCAGAACCCGGGTTGCCTCGTGTTTGAGGTCGAGGTGGTGGGTGGAGAGTGTGGGGTGAACCGAACCAGCTCTGAGGCCTGCCCGCTCTCTGCACACAGCAGCCCTGGGGTGTAAGGGCGCGAGTGGGAGTGAGCCCCCCCGTCTCCTGCCAAGACCGGCAGTGTTCTCGCTCCCCACTCCCAGCTCCCAGCTCCAGCCCGCACTCTCTGTATGCTGCACTTGACTTTGACTGCGGTAATTCATTCATCCACTCAGCAAATACTTAACGACCACCTACTATGTGCCAGGCACTGGACTGGGTGCTGGAAGAACATTAAACACAGGAGTCATTTTTTCTAGGAGTGTTTTCACCCTGTAGCACAACCGTGTAAGCGAGCAGGGAAGAGAGGGCCCACCCTCACGTCACAGTGGAGGACACAGGCCCGGGGACGTTAGACAGCGTTGTGGTAATGAGCTTGGGTTTCTGCAGCCAGGCTGCTGGGACTGGACCCCAGCCCTGCCATGCCATGTTGGCGTGGCGACTCGGCACTTATGTGGCCTTTCCGAGCTCAGCCGCCCCATCTGTAGAACAGGGGTCTCCTAAAAGGTTTGTCGTGAGGCCTTAACGAGGCCACAGGTGGTACGAATGTCCCGTGCTTGGACCCGGGCCTGGCAAGGGGCCCGATGCATGTGGAATGAGGGAGGTTACCCAGCTGGGAAGCAGCGGAGGACTGAATCCGGGGGTCCCTGGCCCCACAGCCGGGCCTTGCCTTGCCCCTGGCTGGGCCACGGGCCGCCTGCCCGAGCCCCTCACTGGCGCAGGGCGACGCCGAGCCGCGCTTCTCCCGCCCGGCCGCAGGTCGGCGCTGCTGGGCAAGGTGCTGCGCATCGACGTGGACCGCAACGAGCGCGGCCCGCTCTACCGCATCCCGCCCGACAACCCGTTCGTGAGCGACCCCGCCGCGCGGCCCGAGGTCTACGCCCTGGGCGTGCGCAACATGTGGCGCTGCTCGTTCGACCGGGGCGACCCGGCGACGGGCGCGGGCCGCGGGCGCCTCTTCTGCGGCGACGTGGGCCAGAACAAGTTCGAGGAGGTGGACCTGGTGGAGAGCGGCCGCAACTACGGCTGGCGCGCGCGCGAGGGCTTCGAGTGCTACGACCGCAAGCTGTGCGCCAACGCCTCGCTGGGTGAGCGCCACCCCCGGCCCTCGGTCCTCGGCCGGGTCCCGGACCCCCACCCTCCCCGGGGCTGCGCCCCGCCCCACGGCCGTGCTCCGCCCCACGGCCGTGCTCCAGCGCCTCCCTGAGCGGCTGCGCGAGGCTCAAAGAGACCCACTCTGGGGACCCGCGTCCCAGATCCATCCTTCACCTCGCCCGACGTGCTCCAGTGCCTCCCTCCGGGACCCGGGATGTCCCCTCGCCTCCTCCTTCCTCCCTCCTCCCCCATTCACCTGGGATGCTCCCCGCTCTCCTCCCGCCCCAACCCATGCTCTCCTCCCCACCTTACAGCCTGTAAGCACCTCTCTCCCTGGCTGACCATCTGTGGCCACATCTCGGGTCCTCCCAGTGACCTCACATCCCCTTGCGCAGGAAGACTCAGGAGCACCCACGAAGCTGTGTCGTGGGGGAGGGGCTGGTTCCCCCCTCTCACCCCCAGACTCAACCACGGCTTCTCCCACCCCACAGATGACGTGCTGCCGATATTCGCCTACCCGCACAAACTGGGCAAGTCGGTCACGGGGGGCTATGTGTACCGGGGCTGCGAGTACCCCAACCTGAACGGCCTCTACATTTTCGGAGATTTCATGAGCGGGTAAGTGGCCTGACTGTTTCCAGAGCCCGCGAGGGCAAAGGAGCAAGGTGAGAGGGACACGAACAGCTTCTGAGACAGGCTTAGGGGCATCCGGAGGTAGCCAAGACCTGTCACTGTACCAGCTAAGCAGGGCCTTATTCCAGGAGAGGACAGACAGACAGGCCACCCTACTAGGGAGAGGTGGGGCTGGCGGTCCAGCCGGGGTCTGACCGCGGGGGCCTCTGGGGCTTTGCTGCCCGGTCACCACACTATGGCAGTGCCGCGTCCCCCCGCTGACCCTAGAAGGTGTGAGTGGGGGCGAGTCACACCCTATATTGATTTTGGAGGGGGAAAGAGAGCAAGCCCCCCAAACATGCTGTGGGCCAGCCTCCTTCTCCAGGGGGACGTAGAGGGAGGGCCCATTGTGCAGGGGGGAAAACTGAGGACCAGAGAGGCACAGGGAGGATCCACACCACACCCACGATGCTTAAAAGTGCAGCCGAGATCGCCTGGGTCCGGTTCCTGGCCCACTCGTTAGCTGGGCGCCATTGAGCTCATCAGTTCACCTCTCTGTGCTGTAGTTCCCTCAACTGCAGAATGGAGATGATGACAGCAGCTGCCTCCTAGGGCTGGTTAAGGACCGAGATGGTTACTACACACAGCACGTAGAATCTAGTGCACGCAACATCCGGAGGCTTGATTCTCCCCAGCCAGGCTCTCCACCTGTGGGCAGCTGTTCCCCAGGGGGGGAGATAAGGAATCAGAAGAACCTGAGGCTGGTGGGAGAGCCCTCACCGCTTGCAAGCTGCCGACCTGAGCAGGTGTGTGTATGGCCAGAAGGTCTGTAGCTGCAGCTGAGGAAGCCCTGACCTGGGCATCCGGATGCTGGGTGCTTCTCCCAGCTCCGCCCCTTCCGTGGGGTCTGCCTCTGGGACTCAGCGACCCCATCTGGAAAATGGCTCTAGATGACGCCTCTGTTTTTACCCCAAGTCTCCTATCCCCCCTCAGACCTCCCCTAGGGATGTCAAAGTCATCTGACCACAGCGATTCGACAAAATTCGCCAATCGTTCCTAAGCCTGTCTGCGGGTCAGGTGCCAGGGCCAGGGCAAGAGTTGAAGAGTGTCTCGTACCCGAGTCAGGAAGACAAACACCCGTCACTCTAGTCCGGCCTCCGAGAGCCTGTGCCTAGTGCTGGAGAAACCCAGCATGGGGCTAGTCAGGAGGGCTTCCTGGAGGAGCAGACAGCCGAGCAGGACCCAGAAGGGTCAGTAGGTTACTGACAGTTGGGGAAGGGAGTCAGGGGCCAGATCAGCATATTCTGAAGATGCCCAGGCTCTACCCTGTGCTCTGAAGTGCAGGCAGCTCCAGAGTGTGGGCGTACACACCCGTGGGCACCAGGCTTGGAGGGGTCTGAAACCCAGCATAGCTCTTGACTGCCTCCCTCTGGTCGTGGGTGGCGCCGATCTGAGAGACCAGGAACCAAAATAGGCTTTTTTGGTCTCCTGCACCCTGTCTGCATGCTTCTCTGGTGCTCGTAGGTGCTCGGTAAAGACCGCAGGCCCAGCTCCATGGATACGCAGCCTGCACACTTGCACAGGCCCACACGCTCAGAAGGGCCCCCACTTAGCTTCATGCTCTGCGGTCACCATTGACATTTTTAGTACTTTTTGAACAAAGGGGCCCTACGTGCTCATTTTGCACTAGACCCTGCAGTTATGGATGGTCCCCGTTGCATGGATTGTAGATGAGTGAGTGGGTGCATTGGTTTGCGGGGTGCCACGCAGCTTGTCTTCATCTGCAGGCGTCTGATGTCCCTCCGAGAGAACCCGGGGACAGGCCAGTGGCGGTACAACGAGATCTGCATGGGCCAGGGCCAGACGTGCGAGTTCCCAGGCCTCATTAATAACTACCATCCACACATCATCTCGTTTGGCGAGGACGAGGCTGGTGAGCGCTGCTAAGGCCTCTCCATCCGGGGCCGCCCGTGCCTGGGACTGCCCCTCCCCACCCTGTGCATCCCACTGGCCTGGGGTTTGAGGGAGGGGGTCTCAGGCCTGAAATTGACTTCAGGCTGGGGAGTGAGGTGCTCAGTGGGTTTGAGACCTTGCTTGGGTATCGTCCTCACCCGTCTGAGCTTCAATTCCCTCATCTGGGAGATGGGCGCGGTGGTCCCCTCCTCCCCTTCCCCCGTCCCTGCCTTGGTCAGGCATGCTGCGGGCAGTATGATGACTTGGCTAGGGGTCCAAGGCAAGTTGGCAGACCAGGAAAGGCTCTGTGACGGTGGAAATGCAGGCAGGGAGGCGAAGAAGGCCTCCGAGACCGCCACCGCCCTGGGCTCCAGCGGCAAATGTGTTGGCGTCTGTAAATTAAAGCCACATCGTCTTCAGACAATGAGCGGACACCGCCTCTCGTCTGCTTGCGGGTCCCCCATTCAGGCACTTGTGTTTCCAGTGCAAGGCGCAGTGGCAGAGGGGAGAGGACGAGGGGCAACGGGGGCTGGATCCCACTCCAGCCGCTCGCCTTTGTCCTTGGCCCTGGATTGTCCTTGGACAAAAGCTTAGGCGCCCCCCAGTGGGGCCTAGTGGATGCTTGGCCTGGTTGCTGAGCAACGCCCACCTGGGGGCCTTTGGAGGGGTGTTCCCCGCAGGGCCCGGGCCCCAGCGCCCCCAGGCCTGAGTCTGGGAAACTTTTGTTGAACTGACACCCATCAGAATCTAAATTTTCAAAAGGGCAGCGGCGGTCCCCACTGTCCTCCCCAAGCCCATCGGGTCTTTTAAAGTCCTTTCTGTTGGTCGTTAGGGGGTTACGGTGTTTTGGAAGAAGGGGTGCTCTCTCTCCACCCTCCCCACCCACACCCCGTTCCCCCACAGGGGCGGGGCCTGGAAGGTCCATTTCCCAGAGGGCCCCTTCCTCAGCCCTCTGAGAGGCACTGAGTGATGGACAGCCAGGCTGAAGCCCCTCCCTGTCACACGGCCCGGGGACAGCCTGGCGGCCAGCTTGGGCAGGGCGGCCAGCTTGGGCAGGGTGGCCCCCTGGAGGCACAGAGCTCTGGGGTCCACGGTGAACACACCTCCCCCAATTTCAGGCTGCAGCCCCTGTCCCTCTAGCTGTTCTTGTGATGTTTGCAAATTGTGAAGCAAGTATGTCGGCTGGTACGTGGGCTGGCCCAGCGTCCCCCGGGAGCCGTCCACATCACAGCGACCAAGAGGTGTGACATGCGCACGCTGGCGGCTCCGAGCAGGTCTCGGTGCGAATGACGGGGCTCCCTGCCTGCGCGTAGGATTGGGGGCCATGGCTCCCAGCAGATCAGGGCTGGAAGGGGCGCCTTGGGGAGTGGCTGGTCCAGCCCTGTCACTTTACAGATGGGGAAACTGAGGTTGACTGTTCACGACGGGGTACAGTAACCCAGCCTGGCCCCTGGAGGCCTCCCAGAGCAGGGCCCTACGCTTTGGTCAGCCAAAGGGGGACAGTGGCGAAAGGCATTCCAGGCCAAGGGAGCAGAGTGTGCGGGGAGCCCCAAGTCGCTCCCGGGGGCTGGAGTGTGGGTGGGAGGGCTGCCCAGCCAGGGAAGGGACAGTGCCTCCAGAAAGTGGCCCAGAGTGGGGTGTGATGGCCCAAGGGTACACAGCAACTTCACAGCTGTGCCTCTGGACCCCCCCAGGAGGAACCAGCCTGGGTACCCCGCTTCCTCCCACGGGTTGCATCATCACCATATGGGCCTAGTCTCCCCACAAGCAGAGCTCCCACCTTGCTATCTGCCTGGGCCTCTCCTGGGGAAGACCGTCCCCACCCCCACCCTTGAGCTCTCCACTGTCCTCCTGCAAGGACAGAAGGTCCTGATGGGACACTTCCTGTGTGCTCCCTGAAGCCTCATGCAGTGCCACGAAGCATCCCGTTTTGGGATGCGGACGCTGAGGCTCAGGGACCCACAAGTGCCTGCATCACCCAGTAAGCAGCTAATGGGGGAGCTGGGCTCTGGTTCTTCACTGCATCCGTGGGTGTGAAACCCAGGCAGGGACCAGGGGTGGGGCAGGGTCACCAGGAGGGAGGCAGAGGTCAGAGGCTGGGCGGGTCCAGGCAGAGAGACCATAGCCAGGGAGCTCGTGCTGCAGAAGCCCCTGGCACTGGGGGGCCACAGCAGCCCAGACGCCAGCCCTCATGGCGTGCCCGAGGTGAGGGTCCATCTCGGGGCCCGAGGTGGGGGGCGTGGGGCTGGCCGGGACGGTGTCCAGGCAGTGTTCTCACTCCTTGCCTCACTTCTTTTCCCAGGGGAGCTGTACTTCATGTCCACGGGCGTGCCGAGTGCCGCCGCGGCCCGGGGGGTCGTCTACAAAGTGATCGACCCCTCCAGGTGAGTCCCCGCCCGTGGCCTGAGCTCCTACCCTCTGCCAGGAGCCCTCACCACCCCGTGACCTCGTGTTCCCTCTTGGCCGCTCCCTAAGGCGGGTACTGTTCACATCCCCACCATCCGGATGAGAACACTGAGGTCCAGAGAAGGGACGCGGCCAGCCAGGCCGTGTTGATGGTGAGGGCGGGATCCAGGATCCAAAACCAGGTCCGCCGGCCTCACAGTCCAGCTCCATCCACGAGGGGAAGGAGCTGAAGATCAGCACAGGGGTTGATAGGCGAGGCTCCATCACCACCTTTCTAAGAGATAATTCTCTGTAAAATTTTAGAATAGTTTCAGGTTTACAGACCAGTCACAAAGATAATCCAGTGTCCCATACACTCCCCAGCCAGTAGTATCCTTTGTCATCATTAATAAACAATATCGGTACATGACTATTAACTACACTTTTTTTTGTTTTTTTAAGTTGAGGTAACTCTGGACTTTTTAAAAAGGATTTCTCTAGCTTTTCCCCACTGTCCTTTTCCCACCCTGGGGCTCCCATCTGGACCCCCACGTTGCGTTTAGGCCCCGTGGGGGTGCCTCGCTTCCTCTCGCCCACGACAGCTTCTCAGACATTCCTTGTTGACCTCATTTTTTTTTTTTTAAAAAAAAGCACACATGTATTAATTATTGACACACCTGCTTATCAAGGAAAACACAACACGTGTGCTCCTGCTTTCCACACCTGCGTTCTGGTTCCCCGGGTCCCCCCCCCTCCCCCGCATCCTTACATCCGCAGCCCGGGGCTCATGTCATCGCGGATGACCTCGTGCAGACGTGGCGCTCTCCTTCGTTCGTTTCCCCCTGTTTTGTATCCACGTTTTCACGCTGTGACGTCACCCTCCCTCCACAGGATCACTTTTCACGGCTGCGTCGTTTTCCGTTGAGTCACTCCTGTGCCAGAACAGTCTTGCACTTAGGTGATTTACCACTTTTTAAAAAAGAGTGCTTCTCTAAGGGAGTGACACCACCGGCCTGGCCCATCCCTGGATCCCGCAGCAGCGAGCGTGCTGTTGGCGGAGCCGCGAGCAGGAACGGGCTAGGCCCCTTCCCCGCTCCCTCCCTGGCCTTCTCACCCGTCTATTTATTTATTTTCGGAGCACACATGTTTCATTGCTCCACAACACGGCGCACGGAGGAGGCTCCGGGACATTCAGAAAAGTCAGTAATTGGCTTTGAACAGGGGGTGGTGTCATCCGCGACACGCAGAGATAACTACTGTGGCATTTTTTTTTTTGGTGTATCTCTGACCCTTTTACGTAAGAAGGGTTATCACGTGATTTCCTCGAGGAACAAACCAGCTGGGTAATGTCTGGAGCGCGAAGCAACCAGAAAACCCATCCTTTCTGCGGCCTTGAGAAGTGTGTCGCCCAGCTGTGTTTCTTTAGCCCCTTGGGAAAAAAGGCCCGCGTCCCTCCTCAGTCGGCTCCCCGCTTTGCCAGGCCTGTCTGGAAGCCACCCCGTGTCCCGTGGCTGCCTCGCTGCTTGTGCTTCCCCCCCGCCCCATCCCCGGTGCTCGGGAGACTTATTGAAGTCTTGCACCCACGTGGGTTAGTCCCAGAATAGGGTCGGTCCCATTCAAAGACTTACAGATGGAGCCAAAAACTAATTAAACTTGGATTCCATTCCTTACCCATGCCCCTCAAAGATGTCCGAGGAGCCCAATTCATAGCCCTGGCAACCTTCTCTGCTCTCTCTCCCAGCGCCCTCAAACCCCACCCGCCGAGGCCCCGGGATCCCTCAGCTCTGCTGCCAGCCCCGAGGCTGTACTCACTTTCTTTCGCTCTTTATTCTTTGAACTGACTTAGTCTTTCCCTGGTTCCTCCAGGCAGGGGGACCTCTGATTCTGCATCCCCAGAAATCCAGGGACCAGAGGGGCAGAGAGAGAGACCCTCTTCAAAGGCTGTGGGAACAGGGGGTCAGGGTAGGGGGCAGGAATCTGGCTGCAGTCACAGTTACAGGAGTCAGACTGGCAGGCTACAGGAGGAGAAGGACAGTGGCATTCGATCATGTTCTGAGGACAAGTCATGCTCTGAATTAGAAGTGGCCCATGGGAGCCACCAGCCCCCTTGCAGAAGGGGAGTGGGCACTTGGCAGGCCATGATAAGGGATTCCTGTCCTGGGCTTTTATAGAGCCTCAGGGCGTGGGGCACAACAGGGGTGCCGTCCGCCTCCCCCGAGGTGAGCCATGAATGTCTACCATGGTTACCGTCCACCCCGCCTGCGCCTGAAAGCACACAGCCCTTCCCTCCCTGCCTGGCCACGGGGACGGGGCAGGGGAAGGCAATGTCAAGGGCGCATTCGGGGCAGGCTCCCAAGGCGGGACTCATGACCTCCTGTGTTGGCAGACGGGCACCGCCTGGCAAGTGTCAGATCCAGCCCGCCCAGGTGAAGGTGAAGAGCCGCCTCGTCCACTTCGTGCCTAAAGAAAGTAAGTGTCCACCTACGGGGACACAGCGGGGGAGGGGAGCCCCTGCAGCCCACACCCAGCCGCCTCGCCACCAGAAGTGGTCCTTCCAGCTGGACCTGGATGTCCTTTCTTGGCCCCTGTGCCAGGCACACATTAGTCACTCGGTTACGTGGGTGGAACTCCTTAAACCACCATCCACCCTCGTGACGTCTGCTAGTCCCAGGCCACGGGACTGTCGGTCTCAGAGAGGGCCAAAGGGAGACATAGATAGTGCCAGGCAAGGTACACTCAGATTTCTCGAGAGGGACCGAGAAAGAGGGTGTGGACCAGGAATATGGGAAAGAGTTATTCTAGGAACAAAGGCCTGTATCCGAGGGAGTATGTGGGCTGGGCCTGTCAGAAATAGTTTGGACAGGTCGGTGGGAAGGCTCTCCTGACCTGAGGGCCAGGCAAGGCCACCAGCGACTGCCCCTGCGACCAGGAGCTAATGCAAACGTTTCCTCTGGGCCCAAGCTAGGTGGGAACAGAGACCTCAGTGCTCCTAGAACTTCTAGTTTTTGTTTTGTTTTGTTTTTAGGTGAGGCGACCCTTGGTTGACCTCACAGATTGCAAGGACCTTGTCAGCTTACAATCCCTTATTTTTTTTATTTTTTACACCTACAGCCCCTGGTCTTCCTAGGTGGTCTCCCATCCAAGTACTCACCAAGCCTGACCCTGCTTAGCTTCCGAGATCAGACGGGATCGGGCTTGGTCAGGGTGGTGTGGCCGTAGACTAGAGCTTCCAGTTCTGAAGGGAAGCAGGGAATCCATCCATCATCCATCCATCCATCCATCCATCCATCCATCCATC
>PVKZ01003645.1:0-67990 GCA_004027375.1 Macroglossus sobrinus | reverse complement strand
AGGCCATGTCCTGGCTGGGACACACAGAGAAGTCATTTAGTGTCCTAGGCCCAGTGACAGAACGGTGCGCCGAGTGCCATGGGGACCCGGAGCAGTGCAGGATAGAGCAGGGGAGGGGGCAGGGGGTGGTCCTGGGGAGGGGGCTGAGTATTGAGCCCCGGAAGGTGGGGGGAGGGCTGTCTAAGCAGAGAGAGCAGCAAGAGAGGTAGCCTGGGGGCCTGGAGGGGCTTCGCCCTGACCGGAGGGTCCCTGGGCAGTGTGGTTCCCATCCTGCCGTCCATGGGGGCCCCCAGCCCTCCCACTCTTAAACCAACGATTACAAGCAGAAATGGCCTTGCTGTGAGAAGCCCTCCAGACGCTGCTCCTCCACCGAACTCATGAGTTTACAGTGTGAGGGTCTGTGCCCCCCAAGACTCGGGACTCCCAGGAGGGCAGGGCTGGGGCTGGGGGGAGACCCAGAAGCAGGCTGGCACAAAGGAGCTGCCAGCAAGTGTTTGTAGAATGACTGAAGAAGCACCTCGCACCCAGCTCCAGGCTCACACCCTTGGGGCCAGGGTGAGCTGGGGAGCACCATGGTGCCCCAGGAGTCACTCATCCTTAGCATCTGAATGGAGGGCAGAATGAGGACGTCTTTCCCTGGGGTCTGCCTTGCGGGGTAGAGAGCTGGGGTGTGTTAGGGTGCCCAGGCTGCCCAGGGTCCCTCTGACCGCAGGCTCTTTCTCTGTGCAGAGTTCATCCGGAAAGCCGAGAGCACCCCGCGGCCCACAGCACGTGCGCCCACCAAGAAGCCCAGCCGCCGCCCCACGGCCGCGCCCCCCGCCCCCACCCCCACCCCGCAGCCGGCACAGCCCACGCGGCGGCCTGGGGGCCGGAGGGGCGGTGGGCGGGGGCGACCGGGCGCGCCGGACGCTGCGCCCTCGAATGGCGCGGTGCGCCTGGTGCGCCCCGCGGGCCTGAGCCCGGGCCGCGGGCGCGTGGAGGTGTTCGCGGGCGGGCTCTGGGGCACCGTGTGTGACGACCGTTGGGATATCAAGGCCGCAGCGGTGGTGTGCCGCCAGCTGGGCTTTGCGCACGCTGTGCGAGCCACCAAGCGCGCCGAATTCGGCGAGGGCCGCGCGCTGCCCATCCTGCTGGACGATGTGCGCTGTGTGGGCAGCGAGAAGACGCTGCTGGAGTGCGCGCACGCCGGCCTGGGCACGCACAACTGCGGCCACCAGGAGGACGCGGGCGTGGTGTGCAGCCACGAGGACCCCGACCTGTAAGCAAGCTCAGTCTGTCTGCTGGGCCGCTCTGCCCTGTGCACTCCAGGGGCGGGCACGTGAGTCCAAGGGTGGAGGTGGCTGTGGGCGTGGTGTAGGAGGTGGCCTCCCACGCTGTGGACGGTGTGAAGTGCATGTGCACAGTATTCGCTGTGTGTCCCTGCCCACGTGTCCTGGTGCAGTGTCACCTCTGAGCACCCCTAGGGACACAGGTTGGCCTTGGAACCATGAGCTCTGAGGGCAACCACCCTTCGAGGACAGACACGGCCCCTGGCTGCGTTTACAGAGGCACAGACAGGGGACTGAGGGAGTGGACCGGGCCAGCCCTTGCACGGCTGCAGTGGGAGGCGCCAGACCAGCTGAGGACCGTGCGGCCTGAGGACTGTGGCCCAGGGGGCACGGACGGGTGGCCCAGCAGTCAGGGATGGGTGCTGGGGAGAACAGGAAGGCATCCAGCGGGACAAAGAGCAGCCACCTGACCAATGGGTACAAGGGAACCCGTGGCCTGTGGTGGCCCCAGCGAGGGTCAGGCTGCCTGGGAGGAGGCGAGTGCCTGGGAAGGGCCGGCTGGGGACACCGGGGGACCTCTGGGAGAGGCCTCCCAGTCACCTTGGACCTCGTGATCATGATGAGCCCATGTGGGTGCTCTGGGGAGGGTGTTGGGCCACCCAACCCTAAGACCTGACCCTCACTGCTCCCCAGGACAGGTGCCACCGGGCACTGGCTGAGCAGAGCTCCCACCCTGCCTGCCTCTCACCTGGCCCCCAGGGAGTGGGGGGCTTAGGGCTTCTCCACGTTCAAGGGGGTGTCGGGGCTACTGGGGCCACCTGGGCCATCTCCAGACCCATGCCTGCTCAGTGAGCTCCCAGGGAACCCTCCCGTTCCTCCAGCCCCACCCGGGGCCAGCGAGACTACTGATGCTCTGTCACCCAGGGTTGTGCCAACAACATGACTGTTTACACGCCTTCCAGCCTCTTCTCTCTGACCCGCGCCTGCGACAGGGAGCTGGGGGCGGGGGCGGATGGGGCTGGGCGGGCAGCCTCCCCCCCCCCACCTCCTAGGCAGCAGCTCCTTTGCCCACCGCGGGCCCTGGCCCTGGCTTGTGCCACGCCTGTGGCAGGCCTCAAGTCTGGTCAGGTTGTTTCTGCTGGGGGGCAGGGACAGTAAGCAGACTGTCGCTGGGCAGGGAGGGCAGGACGTGGCTTGCGTCGGGGTGCGGGTGGGGCAGCCCAGTCCAGCCCAGCGTGCGTTGTTCCGAGGGAAGCCGGCACGAGGGGTGGCGGAGGAAACGGCTCCAGAAGCTGCTCGCGGATGCTGAGCGTGGAGTCCGGCGGCCGGGTCACCCTATGAGTGTCCTGCCTCCGCCCTGGGCTGGCATCGAGAGTCCCGGCCCTCCTGAGCTCCCCTGGCCCTGCTGAGCCTCACTCAGAAGGCACGGTGGGCGTGGCCGTGGGTGCGGCCTCCACGTTGGGCGTGGCTTGGGTCACGCAGCACCCGCGTGAACGCGTTCAGCCCTCAGAGCAGCACCCCTCCCGTTTTGTAGGCGGGGAATCTAATCCGCACAGAGGTCAAACGTGGTAGTCGAAGGCTCACAGTCAGCGAGCAGAAAAACCAAATCTGAACCCTAGCGCCTGCCGGCGCCCTAACCGCTGTGTCCCTGGCTCAAGGTGCTGCCAGCGGTGCCCACGGTGGTCAGCCATCCTGGCTGAGGAGCAGCCGATGGAGACCCCTGGGCCTCTCCTGCCTAGCACGTGGCCGTGCAGCGTCCCACTGCCCAGCGGGGTTGACCGGGCACCTTCCCAGGAGAGGGAGATGCTGAGCAGCGTTAGCAAGCAGTGACGGTCCAGGCCAAAGTGCTCACAGTGCAGCTGGAGAAACGGGCCTGTGGCCGCATAGGGCCAAGCCCAGACGAGAGCTCAGGGGAGCTGGGGTGGCCCCCCAGGCAGCACTGGGGCCTTGCCCGGAGGAGGGACCAGAGGTGTCAGGCCCTCTGGCCCAGAGAGAGCGGATGGGTTAGATGGGTCACAGCAGCCTCTGCCTCCTGTTCCTGGGCTGCTGTGTGCCACCCCACCCCCACAAGGGCGCAGTGGTGTGATCCAGTCCTCCACAGGGCCTTGAGTGTCCCTGCTGTTTGTGGGGGCAACTGGGGCAGTCCCCACTCTCCTGCAGTCCTCTGGACAGGGCTGGCCTCAGCCCGCTAGTCCTCCTGGCAGGGTGCTCCCCTCTCCGGCCCCCTGACACATCACCCCTCAGGCTCCAAACAAGGCTTGGGCTGCGGCCCGACTCCCCAGAAGGAGGCTGATGGCTGACTCTCGGCTCCTGAGCTGTGATGAGTGACACATGCAGCTGACATTTGTTGAGCGCCTACATGTGCTAGGCACGTTCTGAAGCTGTACCTCTTACCCACTCATTCAATCCTCAAGTTAACTATGAGGCAGGTGCTGCCATCACCCCCCATTCTACGGATGTGGAGGCTCAGGCCCAGGGAGGTTTAGTTACTTGCGGAATGTCACACAGCCAGGAGCCCCAGCTGTGGGCTATGACACTGCGCTTCCTCAGGGCCCTGGATTTAGTGTTTGCCATTGTCAGGCCCCATCCGATGGGGACACAAGTCCAGGGAGGGGCAGAGCTGGGTACAGATTCCCTGTCCATTACATTCCTTTGACTACATTGCCTGCGGCCAGCCACTGAAGCAGCATTCACAAGTGACTCTGTCCCTAGGAATGTCATTCCTGCCTTAGAGTCCTTCGCGGTCTCTGAGGGTGGGGGGTAGTCTGGGCCAAGGCTCCCTCTACCCCCTCCAGGCCTCTGCCCTCAACCCCTGGAACCCGGTCTCACACAGCAGCAGGAGCCATCTCTCAGGACCTGACTCAGAGAGGGGCTGCCACTGCCCCACGTCACACAGCTTAGTTCTGGAGCCCGTGGAGCCCAGCGCCGCAGGGAGGTCCCAGGTGCGGCCCAGTGCCCAGGGCTGCATCTACGGCACAGCCTCAGGTAACCACATCCAGGCCCCGGACTGAGCCTCATTTGTTCCTGGTTTAGCTGCCTCTCTCTGGCCAGCCCCAGCTGGGCCAGAGCGCTAAGCAGCCACCTTTCTCTGGCGATAGGAAAGGGCCCCCTGTTCCTGGCAGTCCTGGCAGCTGTCGTCAGTGGCTGCAGGCCAGCAAGCCGGTGGGCAACTCCAGGTTTGCAAGGCATCCCGTGTTCACACCTTGTAAAGGTTTGCCTGCCAGGTTAGAGACCGGGATTCCAGACTTGGCTGTGTGACCTTAACTGAGGTCATTTAACTTTTCTGAGCCTTGCTAGAAAACAGGATTATTGGAAGAAGTAGAGGTAACATTTGCTTCTGGACAGGGTCGCTTCCTGGACAGAATGCTCCATTCAGCGGTGGCGGGGTACACACTGGCAGCTGCCGACTGCATAAGATAGGGTGGGGAGGGGTGCACCACGTGGAGGGACCGGATGAGAGTGACCTGGGACACATCCTCCAAATGGGAGGAAGATGAGCCTCTTCACGCTATCATGTAGAGGACGTCTTCTTGTGGGGACATCTGTCCTCTCGCCCCTATTAAGATATAGCATTAATTGAGCACCTACTATAGGCCAGGTGCCTCAGGTGTGCTGGCTCATTTAATCCTCACGATGGCCCCACAAGGCACCCTTGACACCACCACCTCTTTTTTCCAGAAGAGGGTGCAGGTCCCCAAGGTGGCTATGTAACTGGTCTTGCATCCCATGTTCAGAGGGTGAGGTGGCTTTGAACCAAAGCCCCCTCCACAGCATCTGATCTTTCTCCTTCTCTGGGCTGCTGTACCGGTCCCCTGCCAGGCCACACAAGTGAGGGCAGCCACTTCAGCACCGTCTCTGCTGCCTGCATCGCCCTCCACGCTTCCTGCTGGGAAACCACTTCCTGCACGGAGTCGTCTACACTGCTGGCTCTCAGACTTGAGCAAAATCACCTGCAGGGCTGGTTAAACACACGAGCTGCTGGGTCCTGTCAGAGGTTTTGACTCAGAGTCTTGACAGGGCTGAGAATTTGCATCGTGACACTGGGTGAGGCTGAGGTGCTGGCCTAGGGGACACACTTTGAGAACCATCATCTATACGAGTGTCGTCCGACAGAAATATAAGACGAGCCACATAGGCAATTTCAGGTTTTCGAGTCGCCCAGTTTAAAATGTGGAAAGAAACAGGTGACATTAATTGTAATATATTTCATTTAAACCGACATATTCAAAACATCAACTTAACAGGTAATCAGTATACATATGTCAATGAGATTTCTTGTACATCCTCTTTGTATTAAATCGATGGGATCCTCTGTTTATTTTACGCACAGCACATCTCAGTTCGGACAGAAATGCCAGGTTGAGCCCTGGTCCCTCCTGTTGACCGGTGCCCCAGAGAATACTATGGGATGCCCACTTATTAGCTCCAGCTGGACAGGCTAGCACTCACAGTTGTACCCTGAGGCCGCTCCACGCCCGCCTCACATGAGGCTCTGCTCTCCTTGCCCTCAAAAAACCATCTTTCAAGGTCCTCCCTTCACATGACCTCTAACCCCTGCAGCCGTCATAGCCCAGGAGAGGCTGTCTGACCTCCCCACCTCCCGCTCCCTGCAGCGGGGCCAACCGGATGTCTCCTGTGGGCGTCTGCGGCTGCTTCTCGCCGCCACACGGGGGCGCGGTGACAAGCCACGGTCTCCCACTCTTACCCCGAGGCCAGTCCAGGTTTCCGTTCCTGGAGGGACGCCCAGGCTGCCGTGGCCCCATGATGGGGTCTATCCCTGGCTACACCTGAGAGGCTGGTATATAGGTTTCCTCTGTTTTCCAGTCCGCAAACCTCCCCTGGACTGGTCCTACGAGTGGGGCAGGGACGTGTTCTCTTTTCAGGAACCCAGCAGCATCTATCTTTGGGTACGCTCTTGCCAACTGGGAGGATCTTTATCTGGACTAGGAGTGGGCGCACCTGGCCCTTCCCATCCACAGCTTTCATTCTGCGAGGCCTCCGAGCGTAGAATTGGGAACTAAAAAGCCCAGTACTGGCTTCTTCTCTCATACCTAGATGGGTAAGGAGAAGCAGGTTATAAAAGGAAGTCTTGGTTATGAGTTCACGAATACCTTTTGGCCACGCCGGTCACATTCCTTGCTTTCTCTAGAAGGCGACCGTACCCAGATTTTCACCCACTGCAACTCCAGCTCCTTTGGACCTAGGCCAATGCCTCGGATGAGGCTTCCCTAAGTCTGGGAGGTCCCTGACTCCAGGAGAGCAGTCTCGGGCTCAGCGGAGCACTCTCATTCGCAGACACAGGCCTCCCTGTGTCCCTGGGGTGCTGGTCACCTGCCCCGTGAGCCCCGCTAGGCAGAGGAAACCATCTTTGGGGGTTGGGGGTTCCAGTAAGAGGTTTGGGGACAGTCGGTGTCACACAGGGATTTGAATGGGATGGGTTTTCCAGGAAGGTTTTAGAGAGAAAAGAAGAGGCCGAGGTCCGCGCGCGGAGAAACGCCGTTATTTTGAGGAGGCAAAGGAGAAACCAGCGAGCAGGAGTTAGCGCCGCCGCCAGGATGGCAAGTGGGAAGATATCAGGGTTGCCAGGGACAACGCGTTCTGGGCGGAGCTTCTGTTAGGGCGGAGCTTGAAAGCTGAGGGCGGAGCCTGAGGAGGCGGGAGAGGGCGGGGCCTGAGGGGCTGAGCCAGAAGCGGAGTTGTGATTGGCGGAGATCGTATGCTCTGGGCGGGGCCTGGGCTGGGGCGTTATAGGGGTTGGGGTGGAGCTTCAGGAGGCACGGGGCGGAGCGGGGGCGGGCCCTGGGAGCTGGAGGCGGAGGTGGAGACGTGGTTGGAGGGGACGGAGCGCCCTGGGAGGGGTCGGAGCCGGCGGGGGCGGAGCCGAGCGGCGGGGGCGGTGCTGGGTCGCGCCGGGCCTGGGGCCGAGGCGGCGCGCGGCGCTGACAGCTGAGTCGGCTCGCGGCCTCCCGCCCCCTTGGTGCCGGGCCCTGACCCCGGCCTGGCCTGCCGGGGAGCCATGAGCCCCGGGCTGCTGCTGCTCGGCAGCGCCGTCCTGGTCGCCTTCGGCCTCTGCTGCACCTTCGTGCACCGCGCTCGCAGCCGCTACGAGCACATCCCCGGGCCGCCGAGGCCCAGGTGAGCGGGGGGTGGGGGCGGGGGCCTGGATGGGGCGCTCGAATGGGGGGGGTCGGGGACCGCGTCCAAACCGGAGTCGGGGCCAGGGGTCCAGCCTCGCCTTTGCGCGCGGCCGCTTGGAGACCGCGGCTGGGAGAGGGGCACTAACTATTCTTAGTAACAAATTACTCACAGCCGCCGCAGCTGCTCGGCGCCCACCGTGCTCTGCTGGGCCCCGCAAACGTGATGGCAGCGACAACCCTGTTAGGTAGGCGCTATTGTTACCCCATCGTTCAGACGAGGAGACTGAGGCGCGCAGAGGCAAAGTCACCTGCCCAAGGTCACATCGTCGGTAAGCCTAGCTTTAAACCCAGGTCAGCCTGGCTCTAAAGTGGGCACTCTTGACTTCGAGGACTTGGACGGGGTCACTCAATCTGGATTGCAACACACTGCACTTTGGCCACATGCCCTTTCGTGTTTCTGTCCTGGTATCTCCTGTCTGTCTTCTCTTTAGTGCTTCCATTCCATCCTTGGCACACCCCCAACCTACCTCCCCCTACCAGAAGCTCGCCTTTCTGAAGCTGAAATCAAATGGGCCGTTTCTCTGCTCCAAAGGCTTCCCATCACTTTAGAACTCAATCTCTTTCTAAATTAAGTCCGCTCTGTGGCCAGCAAGGCCCCTGCTGAGCTGCCAGAACCTGACTGTACTGTTCTCTCCCCCGTTGCTTACTCCCGGCTTCCCCCAGTCAACCTGCACCCCTCTTCCTTAGCTGATTCCCCCATCTGGGGTATTGCTGTTCCCCATCCACCCTGTATAAAGCTTACCTAGCCCTAAACTCCTTATAGGGCCATCCCTCCCTTTTGTTCACCTGTTGACTGTTCACCTGTTGACTGTCTCCCGCTTTAGAATGTGAGCCCGGGGAGGGCAGGGACACTGTGCTGCTCATGTACCCCAGCGCCTGGCACATCACAGATGCTCAATAAATATTTGTTGAATGAACAAATGAATAAACTATGGTATTAGACACACTTTTTAAAACCTCAGGACCTGAATGTTCTGGAAGGCACCCACCTCCAGCACAAGCCAGATGCCCTGGTATTAGAAGCCTGAATTCAGATTTGGTGGGTTCGGGAAAGATCTCTGTGGCTGGTTACATAGGGAGGCACCTGTTGCTTCCTGCTGGCTCTCTGTCCTTCCAGGCGCCCTCGCCCACCCTGGGGTCTTCCTGACCCCTTTCCCCTTGCTTAGCAGCTCTGTCTTCCATGCCATCTACATGGTTCTTCTCCCAGCCTTCTGGGCTTGGCTTAAATGCTAACTCCTCAGGGAAGTCCCACCTGCTTCCACACCCAAATATACTCTGTTCATTTTGTGAACTCTAAGTGATCCTAATGGCAGTTGGGTCATTATTTGTGCAACTTGTTAAGTGTCTGGCTGTCTCATAAAACCTGTGTCTGTCTCTCATTCACTGCTGTGTCCCCAACATCTAGCAAAACAGTGCCGGTACATGCATAGTAGACATTCAATAAACAGTGATTCTGGTGGCCTTGAAACCTACAAGTTCCGTTAGGTGTAGATCACCCTTCCAAGTCTTCAAACCCATCACCAACAGCCTGGAATCGAATGACTTCTGTGCCTATTCTGATAGAGCTCGTCATGACTTGGCCTTCTCACAGACCCAAGTGTTTCAAGCGCTGTAGACCCAGTCGGTCTCTGTATCCTGAGACAGAAGAGCTTGTCATCCCCTCTCTAGGCCCCTCTCCCCACATCTTATTTCTTTTTTTATTGCATTTAAAAAATAAATTTTGTGTGCCCATCTGAAGGGCATTCAAGACTTATTAACGAATACGTTTTGCTCTTTTGAAATATATAATTCAGTGCTTTTTAGTGTAATGACAAGAGTTGTACGAGCATCACCACTAGTGCTAGGACATTTTCATCACCTCAAAAGGAACTCCGTACCCAGTAGCAGTCACTTCTCATCTCCCCTCAACCTCCAGCCCTCAGCAACCACTAATCCACTTTCTGTCTGTAGATTTGCCTGTTCTCGACATCTCATATAAATGGAACCATACGACGTGAGGCCTTTGCGTGTGGCTCCTTTCAGCATTGTTTTCAAGGAATGTATATGGAATAGGGTGTGTCCACGTTTCTCTCCTTCATAGACCTCAGTTCCCCCCCAGATCTGACACCACGGAATCCACATGTGACCTACAGGTGTGGGCAGGATGTAATTACGGTTGGGCTCTTTCTTCTAAGAAGGTGAACTGAATGGTGCAGATGCAAAGAGATTTGGGATTAAAAATTGGCTGGCGGTCAAGTATAAGAGCGCACTCAATGAAAGTTCTGGAACCTCTTCTAGCACAAATCAGATGCTGTGGCATTCAAGGCCTGGGTCCCCAGACCATGTGGCTGTCAAGAAGTCAATGCATTGAGTCTCAGGAAGCAGAGTTCGCCCCGTGGTGCTTCAGAGCTTTCCCAGCTTCCAGGCAAGGACCCCTCTGTCTTGCAAAGAGGCAGCTACTATGTTCTGCTCGCCCCCACTGGCCCTTCATCCTCCTTATTTTGCAGGAGTCACCAAGATGCCCTCTCTTCCAGGATGCCCTCCCTGAGTGCCCCACCTCTCTGTTCTTATTACAAACAACATCCTACTGCACCGATCCTGTAACAGCTGACAACTCACAGCCCGCACTCAGATCTCACACCCAAAACTTGTAGCTTCCTTATTTCTCTGTCGATGCTCTAAAACTCTTCATCATCTCCCACTCTCCTGGTCGAGTGTGGTGAATGTAAACTTGACAATGAAAAATCTCTCCCTCCCAGTGTTTATTTCTTTTGGAATAAGCTTTTCAAGTTCGACTCCTGGGCAGTGCTGGTTCTCTCATTCGACTTGCCAAGTCGCTGCGGGTGGGGGCTGTTCAGTAAGTTCTGGGTGATGGTTAATGCGTATCACCACTGTGCCCATTGCAGTGTCATAGGGAACTGAGCGAGCAGGGGACTGGCTGGGAAGAGGGATTTCTGCCCTCCCCTCTCTCCTGGGCTGCTCTGTCACATCCGGTCTACCACCAGGGGCGTGCCAGGTGTCCTTCCCAGTTGCAGTGTTCTACCTTCTTCTCATTCTCTCATCCCTTACCTGCCTATTTCTAACCCCAGGCCTTCCTGCCCCGCCTTTGCCTCCCGGGCGCCCCCTGCAGGAGCTGGATGGAATGGGCTTTACTTCTCTTTCTTGCCTGGTGGTGGGGACCCCACACCACTCTATGCCCTTGGCCTTTTTGAGGTGTCACTCATCTTCCTCCCCAGGTGGCAGTGGACCCCAGTAGTCAGGACACGGGTGGGCCTAGGAGGCTGAGGAGGTTACAGATTCTTCTTCTCATTCAGGTAACTCTAAACTAAGAACATTTCCTGAAAATGTACAGCTTTGGGGAGTGACCACAGATAACAGGCTATTCTAGAAATACAGCCAGGCATGTGTGGTGTCCGCGGTCCATCTTTCTGCAGATGGAGCCGTGGAAGATCAAGGCCACTCACCTTGAGTGCACTTTCCCCTGCATCTGCTCGCCCACTCCCGCAGCGTGCCTGCCTGCTCTCCAGCCCTGCACCGCCCCCTCCCCCCTCCATCGTACTGTCAGACTTTATTCTCGCCTCCTATCTCCCCGAGCACATGGAACCGCAGGGAGAACTTCCTGTCAGGGCTCGGCCACTGCAGCTGCCCGCTTCTCTGCACAGGGCCCACGCGCCCTTCCTGCTGGGACACGGGGCATCCTGGACAAGGACGGCCACCCCCACGGCTCAGTGACGCTGTCCCGTCAATGCTCCCTCTCTCCTGCATCATCAGTCTTCCATCTCTTCTGCATCATTCCCGTTTTTATATAATATGCTGTAAAAAGAAACCCAACTCTCTCTCCTCCCTCTCATTCCCTCCAAGTGCCACCCCCTGTCTCTGCACCCCCACAGCAACCCCCCTGAGAAGCCTGTCTGTCTTCGGGCCCCTGTTCCCCACTCCTGTTCTCTCTTGAACCCACCACGCCATGGGGATCTGGCCCCATCTCTCTACCCAGCCTGCTTCGGTCAAGGTCCCAGTGACCTCTGTGGAGCTAACGCGTAGTCAGCGCTGGGTCCCCCTCTTGCCTGGCCCCTCAGTAGCCTGGGGCAGACCAATCCCCTGCTCCTTGAAGCCTTTCTCTGCAGAATCTGCTCCCCTCTCTCCGGCCCTCCTCCGGCCTCCCAAATCTCCTGCCCAGCCTCTGTGGCTGGTTGTCCCTTTGCTGCCCATCCTTGGGTCTCTTCTCTGTCTACACTCACCCCTTGTGGTCTAATCCAGTGCCTGAGCTGTAGTGATGGTCCACTTGCCTGTTTCCCTTCCGTGTTAGACATCCCTGACTACCTGACTGGTCCACAGCCACGCCCCCGATTGAATCCTCTTGTCTCGGATTGGTCCCCAGAAAGCCAATCTTGAGACATGAATTGAGGTGTAAGGAGTTTATGGGGAGGTGACCCCAGTGGGGGTTAGGGATTGGATAGAAAGGTGAGAAAGCCAATACAGCAAGGGACCTCTGGGGGCAACTGAGTGCAGCCCCTGGGAAGTTGGGGACCCATATGGGGCACAGGCCACAGAGCTGCCCCAGCAAGGTGGAGGAATCGGGGTCACTGGTGGATGGAGGGCTGCTCTGGGGGGTGCTGAGCTGGCACTTCCGGCCTGTCCCTCCTGCAAGCAGAGCCCAGAGAGCCAGCCGTCTCAGGGCTGGCCTTCGGAAGCCTGCCGACCTGCATGGCCGTGGGCAGGGGGAGGACGATGGGGTCTGCTGCCCACAACCAGCTCCTTCTCAGTCCTGTTCACCTTGGTCACGGTGCCTCCATCCATCCTCCAGCGGTCCACGGTCATCCTTGACACCTCTCTCGCTCAGCACATCCAAACGGTCAGCCAGCCCCATTGGCTCCGCCTTCGATGTACATTGAGAATCTGACTTCTCACTCCACTGGTCTGAGCCCTCGTCACTTCCGACAGCCCCTTCGCTGGTGCCCTCCCACACACGCCTGCCCCCTTCCTCGCCCCTTTCATGCTCAGCACTGCAGCAGCAAGAACAACCCCTTTAAAATCCAAGTGGTTCCCCTCTCTGCTGTGCTCAAAACCCTCCAGTGGCCCCCATTTTACCAAGGCCAAAGCCAAAGTGTGGACGACAACCCACAAGCCATCCATGCAGCGCCCTGCTGCAGCCACATGGCCTTCCTTGAGCTTACCAAGCACACTCCTACCTCAGGACCTTTGCACCTCTCTTCCCTTCACCTGGAATGCTCTTCCCGGAACTACCTGCATAGCCAGGGCCCTTGCTTTTTACAGCTCCTGTGACACCTTCATAGAGGGCCGTCCCTGACCTGCCTGTGTAACAGGGCAGCCCGCACACCCACCCCCAGCTTGCCTCACCTCCCCGCTCTGATTTCTCCCCCATCACTGTCTGACTTCGAATTTACTTTCTTATCTACTCTGTCTTCCCCCAGGAGAATGAGTTCACTAACCCAGAAAACCCCAACTGCAGTTCTGTTGTTACTCATTCTGGATGCTACAGTAAGTGAGCTTGACTGGACCAGTCACCCAGCGGACGGGAAGCCATGAGTACCTTAGAACGTGCCTCACGGTGACACTAAGAGGCTTGTTGACAATCTGGTGATCACGCTGCAGACTTAGCGTGACCCAACCGTCCCCCGGTGAGGAGGACTGTGGGGCGCGCTGGTACCAGCCGTATAGCTGCGGACAGGTGACCTCACCTATCCAGCCTCGGCAGCCCTACCTGTACAATGGGTTAATAATGGCCTCCCCTCCAGGTGGTGTGGGGAGTCAGTCGGGGAGAGGCTTGGCACGCCACCCAGTGTAGGGAACGTGTATAGTGAAGGTCTCGAGGTGATGACACCGACTGTTGCGTGCCGGCCCCGACCTCCGTAGCAGGGACGTGGCTTTACTCCGCGCCATCTTCTCTCCAGGGAGGCCTCTGGAGCCGGCCAGGCCCAGATCTGCATCCTGCATGGTGACCCTGAGCCAGTGCCCTACCTCCTCGTGCCTCAGTCCTCTGTGAACCTGGGCCAATAACGCCAACCTCACAGGGTCCTGGGGGAAAGGGTGCACGCCACTCATGACTTCCGGCTTTGCTCGCGACTTCCGGCTTTGCTCGCGACTTCCGGCTTTGCTCGCGACTTCCGGCGAGCTTACCGTTTCCTATCTCTTCCAGCTTCCTTCTAGGACACCTGCCCTACTTTTGGAAAAAGGATGAGGTTTGTGGCCGCGTGCTCCAAGATGTGTTTTTGGATTGGTGGGTCCTGATTTGTCATTTGTTGCCCTTGCTCTTGTCCGGGTCCCTTGGGGATCAGCTCCCCAGACTCAGCCCCTGTCCCGCACACGCACACCTTCCTCCCCGGTGGTCACGCCCACCCCCAGCTCTCCCTCCTCTCTGCATGGGAGACAGACCAGGCTGGTTGGAAAGGCGAGCTGTGCCATTCGCCAGCCCCGCGACCTCAGCCCAGCCGTCGCTGAGCCTCAGTTCCCCCATCTGTAAACTGGGGGGGAAGGAGAGTGTGACTAGCGAAGAGTCCTTGTTCGGGGTGGAGCTTTACACTTTCAAAGCATTTTCAATGACATGCTATCACTTGATTCCCAGCACCAACTTTGGGGCAAAGGAGGGGTGTGGCAACCCCAGTTCATGGACGTGGAGACTGAGCCCCAGAGTATAGGGGGCGTGACTGGGCAGTGAGTCAGCCCCAGGCTGTGGCGAGCCAGGTCCTGGGGTGGGATGCCCGGTTGCTCCAGCTGGGCCGGGGCTGGTGACAGTCATGTCTCCAGTGGCTGACAGCCCCTTTTGGGTCCCTGTGGTTTCCAGGGCTAAGAAGTACGGTCCCGTTGTACGGGTCAACGTCTTCCACAAAACCTCGGTCATCGTCACGAGCCCGGAGTCGGTCAAGGTAGGAAGCCTTGATTTTCATGAGGAGAGCCCTCCGCTCCCCAAGGTGGCAGGGTGGGGGACGGGAGCCAGGAAACTTGGACCCGGGGAATTGTGGGAGAAAAGTTCAAGCCACACGCCTTTGGGCTGGTTTTCTGAGGCTTCAAAAGGGAATGGCCTCTTTCTACTATTTGGGGGGCTGCGAGGAGCAGGGCTGTGTGATGTGGGCACTGGGTGGGGACTTTACTGTTGGACTCATTTGGGTTGGGAGTCTTGCCCAAATGGTGCACTTGTGCTCACCTCTTAGCCTCAGTGCCTTCACCTGCAAGGTGGGCTTATAACCCCTCTCAGGGCTATGATGTGAGTTAAGTATTGATCAATTTATTTAATTAATAAAGCATCAAAAGATGCTTCAACAGTGTTTACTTTGGACCACACACTTTTCTATGTTCTCTACAATTATGAACCCGTTTAATGCCATAGGGGTAGGAATTCTTATTAGTCCCTGCTTTTTGAGACAAGGAAACCAAGACAGGTGGCATTAATTCGTCTGTCATGCATGCAGGATGGTGTCTACTGTGTAGGTACTAAGAATGGCCATCAGATTGTCTCTTTGGAGTTAGCAGAATTGGGCTCAAGTCTGGGCTCAACTGGCAATGGGACCTCGGACAAGTTACTTCAACTTTCTGGGCCTCTTTGTCCTTGTTTGTGAGACAGGGATGATGCCTTTCTTACAGGTGTTTGTGAGAATGGGACTGAAGTGATGTGTGTGAGCCATCTAGCCCACACCTGGCACACAATTGCTCAGTCAATAATGGTGCTGTTATTCTTAACAGCGGGTACTTGGATGATGTGTAGGGTGATTTTCTGCACGGAGGATGGCGTGGTGGCACAAAGAGGCGCAAAATACAACGTAGGGTCCAGATCAGGAGACAAAATTAACAATTACGGTGTCTCTAACAGGAAATTACAAATCATTTTATTTTAAAAGTTAAAATTTAAATACAGAAACAGCTTAAGACTTTTTAAAGCATGCTACCAGAAGCCTTACACAAAAACCTTCACAAGGCTGAATGAGAAAAGCAGCAGAAAGGTATATATTAAGATGAATTATGTTAATAAATATTAAAGTGTTAAACCAACCTTGCATTCCTGGTTGTGATACCATTTGCTCCTGCCCATGTGGACACATGGATATAATCTGCTCAACTTTTGTTAAGAATTTTTGTTTCTATCTTTATTCTTTTCTTCCAATGCCTTTGTCTGGTCTTGGTATCAGGCTAATAGGCCTCATAAGATGAGTTGGAAAATGGTTTCTGTTTTCTATTTTCTGAAAGAGTTTGTATAGGAGTGATTTTATTTCTTTCTTCAATGTTTGATAGAATTCACCAGTGAAGCCATTTAGAACTGGCATTTTTTTTTTAGGGAAATATATATATATATATTTTTTGTTTTGTTTGTCTCAATTATGCATTCACTTTCTTTAATTGATATATGAACATCCAAATTTCCTGTTTTTTCTTTAGTTTGGTCTCTTTCAAGGAATTTTTCCGTTTCTTCTAAATGATTGAAATTACTGGAATAAAGCTGTCTACAGTATTTATTTATTATCTTTTTAATGTCTATTGGATCTGTGGTGATGTCCCTTCTTTCATTCTTGGGAATAGTAACTTGAGTTCTCTTCTTGATCAGGCTAGCAAAAGGGTTATCAGTCTTCATATTCTCAAAGAACTAGCTTTTGTTTCATTGTTTTTCTCCATTGTTTGTCCATTTTCTATTTTATTGGTTTCTGCTCTTTATTATTTTCTTCCTCTACTCACTTTGAGTTCAGTTTGTTTTTGTTCTACTATTTTAAGATGAGAGCATAGATTATTGACTTTAGACTTTGTTTCTTTACTAATACAAGCATGACGAGCTGTATATTTCCCTGTAGGCACTCGCTTAGCACAAAGTACCACGCATTTCAATATGTTGTGCTTTTATTTTCACTCGGTTCAAAATAATTTCTAACTTCTCTTGTGATTTTTTCTTTGAACCATGAATTATTTGAATAAGTATAACTCAATTTCTAAATATGATGAGATTTTCCAGATATTTTCCTTTTATTGATTTCTATTTTCACTCAGTAAGACCAAAGAGAATACTGTTCATGATTTCAATCCTTTTAAATTTACTGCAGCTGTTATATGACCCAGCGTGTGGTCTGTTTTTATGAATGTATATGGGCTCTTAAAAAGAACATATATTCTATAATCCTGAACAGAGTGTCTTAGGAATATCAGTCAGGTCAAGCTGCTGATAGCATTATGTGAATCTTTTAAACCCTTAAAATCTGTCTACATGTTCTAGCAATTTCTGAGGGAGGCGTGCTAAACTCTCCAAGCACAATCACGGATTCGTCTATTTTTGCTTTCAGTCCTGTCAGTTTTACTTTATGTATTTTAAAGTTGTGTTATTAGGTCTGTGCACATGTAGCATTGTTATGTTGTTTAATGAATCAATTCTTTTATCTTCAGAAATGTCCCCATTTATCCTTGGTAATATTCTCTTTCCTGGCATTTATTTTGTCTAATATTAATACAGCCATTCCAGCTGTCTCACACTGAGGGTTACATGGTATATCTTTTTCTACCTTCTAACTTTTAACCTACCTGATTTTTAAAATTTAAAGTGGATTTCTTATAGATAGAATGTAGTTAGGCCTTGCTGTTTTACACAGCCTGACAATCTCTGCCTTTTAATCGGGGTGCTTAGGTCATTTACATTTAATGTAATTATTAATAGGGTTAGGTTTATTATTTTTATTACTAATGTACTAATTAATATGGTTTAAATCTGCCATGCCTTTGTTTGTTTTCTGTTTGTCCCATCTATTGTTCAGTCCCTTTTCCTCCTTTCCTGCCTTCTTTTGGATTGAGTATATTTTAGTATCGCATTTTATCGTACTGGTTATCCTAGGGTTCATAGTATAATCTTTAACTTACATCAGTCTGTCTTCAAATAATATCATATCACTTCATCTCTGTATACTTTTAGGATTTTCTCTTTACCTCTGATTTCAGAAATTTGATTATGATCTGCCTTGGTGTGTGATCTCCCTTTTCTTTGTGTTAATTTTATGTCAGATTCTTTCAATTTCTTGGAGACGTGGATGCTTCGAGCACATTTGCAGCATTTGTAATAAATGTGTTACAGCTCTTGTCTGTGAATTTCATCGTCTCTGTTATTTCCGGGCCTCCTTATGGGTCCAAATTTCCTGCTCATCGGCATGTTTGGAGATTTTCTGTCGCACGCTGGGTGTTGTGGACTGTACACTGTGGAGTGCTTGATTTTGTTTTATTCCTTTAAAGAGCTCTGGGCCGTGTTCTGGCAGATGGTAAAGTTATTACAGATCAGTGCAATCCTTTCCAGATTTGTTTTAGGGCTTTTGTAGGGTTGATGTGGAGTGGGCTTTCCCTGTAGAGCTAGTTTATCCCCACTACTAACGAGTGACCCTTCTGGGGCCTCTGATAAAGGCCTCGTGTCCCATGGTTAAACTTTTCTCCGAAGTCGTTTTTGTGTTTTACCCAGCCTTGTGGAGTTTCACTCTACACGTGCACAGATTGGGATTCGTCCAAAGACACAAGGGATCTTGGTGCAGATTTGCACACAGAGCCCTTTCTCTGCATCGTCCCCTCCTCTCCGGTACTCTGCCTACACAGTCCAGCCTCCTGTGCTTGGACCCTGATTGCCGGCTCATTGGCTTGGAAAGGCCGCTGAGCTGTGTCTGATTTTCCTCTTTTAGTATCCTCGTCCTGAAGCTGGCTCTAGGCAGAAAGCTGGAGCGATCCTAGGTCATGCAGCTTGATTTTTTTTTTCCTTTCTTTCTCTCAGGGTTCACAATCCTGCACTGCCTGTTGTCCAGTGTCTAAAAACGGACATTTCGTACATCGTTGCTTGTATTTCTGGTTGTTTATGGTGGAAGGGCAAGTCTCTCGCTGTCATCCCCTCACAGGCAGAAGTGTGCTGTCAGCGTGGACAGCCAGAGATGGCAGCAGGGTGCTGGGGATGCCCTGCGCATCCCTCGTGTCCCAGAGCCCAAGTCACTGGGCCGTCAGAGGGTCCCCAGCTTTGGGGACAGCACGTCATGGGGACCCCCTGCTGTAAAGGACACCTGTCAGAGCCTGTGCTGAGGCTGCTGTGCCTCAGTGTGGGGGTTCCTTGGATCAGGTTAGGAAGAGGCAGCACAGACCTTAGGGTGCTCATGGATGTTTGAGGGGGGGGGCCTGGGAAGCCTGCCTATGGGAGTGGGGTAGTGATGGAACTTGGCTTACAAATGACAGTGTTTGGGTGGGGTTCACAGGATGTGGCTCATGACCCAAAGTCAACCATTTCTGGGGGTTCTTTTCATCTGAAAATTTGATATTAGACCCCTGGGAGCTAAGCTCACAGATACTAGCTGCCCGTAGGTTAATATACAGCAGAGATGTCACCTTCTGTTTCCCAGCACCCACAGGATAAAGCTCAGCATCCCCCAGGGCAGGCCTCTTAAGCCCCCTGCTGCTCCCCCTACCCCCTCACTCCACATACCTCCTCCTGGATGCACCAGGGTCCCGGGCTTCCCCTGCCTGGACCTCAGCGCTCTCTCCCCTCCCCCACAGCAAATTCCCGAGATTCAAGTCCTAAGGCCACCATTTACCATATGCGTGACCTTGGGCCAGTTTTAAATCTCAGTTTCTCCATGTATATGGAAGATGAGCATAGAAGAACCACGCGTGTCTTAGAGTTGATGAGGCATTAAGTGAGCTACAGGATGCTGACGTGCGCCTGGCATGTCCAGAGCACCTGCCGTGTGTCAGGCGCCGTAGTCACCATTTTCATTCAGAACTAACTTACTCTTCACAGCAACCCTACCAGGCAGGCACTCTCTCATCCTTGTGCGATGAGGAAACTGAGGCAAGAGGAGTGAGGAATTCATGTAGGCTCACGGAGTTGTTGGCCTACGGTGGAGCAAGGATGTTGAGCCCGGGGTCCGAGTCAAGCCAGCTGCCTGTGAGCTGCTACCCCTAGGCCATACGGCCTCAAGAGCTGTTAGCTAATGTTACTGTTGTGCCATCCAGCTCTTGATGAGGAAGCTGGTCCTTCCTCCAGGAAGCCTTCCTTGACTTCTATGGCTCGGTTGGCACAAACAACACTGAATCTGTGCCGAGTGTCCCTCCTGTGTTCCCAGAGCCCTCCCTCGGGGCTTCTCTCCTCTGGTTTCAGAGCAGCCTGTGTCCTTTCTTGTCTCGCCACTTTGGAAGGTGGTGAGGTTGGGGTCCTGAGTGTGAGTGTTAGGGTGACGGGACCCCCTGCACCCTCTCCCGCTATTGTCACAGGAAAATCACTTTGCCCCCTGCACCCTGCTTTCCTTATCCCCGAATAGGCTGCCGATGCTTGAAGACAGGCCTTCGGAGGGTCAGGCGAGGCCACACGTGTGGCATGTCCCCAGTACAGCCCACGCTTGGGGCAGGGTGATTATTTGGGGGCATATTGCACAAGAGTCCAAAGAAGTGTGAGCCCTTCGCAGCCTCTCGCGGACGTCCGAGCTCACGTGGGGTTTTTGGGGTTATTTAGAAGTTCCTGATGTCCACCAAGTATAACAAGGACTCCAAGATGTACCATGCGATCCAGACGGTGTTCGGCGAGAGGTAAGGCGAGGCCCAGGCCGTGAGCGGAGGGCCCCGGGCTCCAGGGCGCTGGAGTGGTGTTAGGGCCTGTGGCCCTGGCCGCCGGGCACGCCACACGTTCCCCATACATGGTGACCGCTGCTCTTGTCATTGGCACCTTCCTTCACCTCTTTCCCCTCAGATGGCAGATGGGAGTGCGGGGGTCGCTGAGGTGGGGACACATGATCACCCTCTTTCTTTTTTTTTTTTTTTTTCTTTCTTTCTTTCTTTCTTTCTTTCTTTCTTTCTTTCTTTCTTTCTTTCTTTCTTTCTTTCTTTCCTTCTCTTTCCTTCTCTTTCCTTCTCTTTCCTTCTCTTTCCTTCTCTTTCCTTCTTTCCTTCCTTCCTTCCTTCCTTCCTTCCTTCCTTCCTTCCTTCCTTCCTTCCTTCCTTCTTTCCTTCTTTCCTTCTTTCTTTCTTTCCTTCTTTCTTTCTTTCTTTCTTTCTTTCTTTCTTTCTTTCTTTCTTTCTTTCTTTCTTTCTTTCTTTCTTTCTTTATAAGGGTAAAATTCACATACCATAAAACTCACCATTTTAACCACAGTGGAGGTACCATTTAGTGGCATTTGGTACATTCACGATGTGGCATAACCGTCACCACTGTCTAGCTCGTCACCTCCAGAGGTGACCTATACCATCAAGCAGTCAGTCCCATTCCCAAACCCTGTTTTTCTTGCCAAGCGTTTGTGTCCCCGCAGACTGTTCGGCCAAGGCTTGCTGTCCGAGTGTGACTACGAGCGCTGGCACAAGCAGCGGAAGGTCATGGATCTGGCCTTCAGCCGCAGGTGAGTGTGGCCAGGGCGGGGGGTGGGGGGCGGGGGGCGGGTCTTGGCCAGGAGGCGGCGCAGAGGCGGGCTGGGAAGGGGGGTTTATTGGACGGGGCCTTACTCAGGAAAGGACAGGAAAGAGAGCACGTTAGTGGTCAGAGAGAGTGAGACAGGCTGGCCAGTGGGCCACGAGGCTGAGAGAGGTCCCCACACTGTTTGTGGACATCAAGGGCTGGGTGACAACGATGCCTGGAGGTACGGGGTCCCTGTCCCCCTGGAAATCCCCTGGCTCAGAACTCATCCCTCCTCATCTGGGCTTTTTATTTGAGTTATTACAGTTTTCATTTTGAGATAACATTTTATTTTTAAAATAACTTTTATCGAGCTATGATTCACATACCTTACAATACACCCATTTACAGGGTAGAATTTAAGTGTTTTTAATTTATTCACAAAATTGTACAGTCATCACCGTAGTCAATTTTAGAGCATTTTCTTCACCCCCAAAAAGTAGTCACCCCTTGGTCCCAGTCATCTTCATAAAAGACAAGAGAGGTGGGATTTTACTGTACCACTAACATTCCAGCCCAAAGTTTGTATTTATAATAACTGCAAGAGATTCAGTGTTGGTATGGCAACCAGCCACATGCTATCCAAATAGTCAACTTGAATGTGATTAAGAAAGAAAAAAGACAGCTACAAAAAATCTTGCAAATAAATATGTACTTGCAAACCGTGTAAGTGCTATAAAGAAAAAACCCGGGGTGCTATGGGAGCATGCACTGGGCCTACTGGGGGTTAAGAAGACATTCCCCTGAGGAGGTGGCTTTTCAGTGTCCATCTGGAGAGGGGGCAGGTGTTAAGGTGGTAATGGGGCATGAGGATGGAGGGTGGCAGGGAGGAGAGCTCCGGGCAGAGGGCAGCATGTGCAAAGGCCCTGAGGTGGGAAGCAGCATTGTGCTTTGCAGAAGCCAAAAGACCATTGTAACAGGAAGGCGATGCTGCAGGTGGGAGTCACCAAGGGACAGGGTCTGCCTCCTGGGCCCAAGTGAGAACTTTGCCTCCCTCCTAAGAGTGACAGAATATGTCAAAGTGTTTTAGGTTGGTAAGGGACCAGAGCAGAGTGGTGCTTTCAGCTGTGACCTGGGCCACAGAGGATAAGACGTGCAGCCGAAAATGGGGTGGGCATCAGTAGCAGCAAGCACGGAGATGTGGGGTCCTGTGCGAAACCAGGAAGTGGAGCAGGGCTGCCGGAAGGACAATGAAGAGCTGATTTTCTTTTCTAATTAAAACACTTGCTCTTTTTTCTCTTCTTCCATTTTTTTCTTTTGAATGTTTGAGAACACTTTTTATTTAGAAACAATTTCAAATTTCTAGACAAGTTTCAAGAGTAAGAATAAGAGAAAAAAACACCTCTATATCCTTTACCCAGATGGTTAACATGAAAAATTGCTTTTAATTTCAAAAGCAGCATTTTCTGTTTGTTAAAATTCAGAAATGTGTAATGTTCAAAGTTGCAGCCTTCCCACTTCCCACTCCCTCGGGGGTACCGTTTTTGTGAGTTTGGAGCACATCCTTCCGTAGCTCTTTCTAAGCTCTATGCCTGGCAGATGAGCAGGGTAGATGTCCTGGGGCAGAGGGCTCTGTGGGTTGGGAGCTCTGGATCTGAGGACTCATTTCCATGAAGGGTTGGGCACTGTGATTGCTCAAAGACAGGGCATGAGATGGGAAAACAAAAGGCTGCCGGTGGCAGCCCTGGGCAGAGCAGGTAAGGAGAGTGGGCAGTGCCAGCAGAGAGGTTGGAGGGGGAGCTTCATGGGCTCTGGGGGTCCCAGAGGCCTTTCTTTCCTTCCTTCCTGCTGTCCTCACAGCCACATCCCTTGAGCTCAGAATTCAGGGATCCAGTGGCCAATGGAGGACCCAAGGAACGATTAGGACAAGGGTGAAGGGACAGTGGCCATCCTAAGTGGAGGGGAAGGGTGAAACCCCAGGGCTTAGTTTGATTACTACAACTCCAGAGGAGACCAGAGAGGCTGGGAGGGGCCACCACCGCCGCTCTGTACGCTGGCCTCCTCCCAGAGAGTGGGGCGCAGGGCGACTGCAGCCCTGGGCCGGTTCCCGGTGGCCACTGACTTGTGTGCTTTCCCCCAGCTCCTTGGTCAGCTTGATGGAAACGTTCAACGAGAAGGCGGAGCAGCTGATGGAGATTCTGGAAGGCAAGGCGGATGGGCAGACCCCGGTGTCCATGCAGGAAATGCTGACCTGCACCACCATGGACATCTTGGCCAAGGTGCCGTGCGGGTGGCAGGGCTTGGGGCGGGCTGTGCCACGCAGGGCAGAGGGCTCTTCTTCCTTTTCCTGCCCTGTCCTTGCTGTTCTTCCCTCCCTCCTGAGCTACCACGTATCAGCCCCTTCTCTGAGCTGAGAGCTTCATACCTCCTTGAAAACTCAAAACAACCTAGAATGAGATTGGAGATCCAAACTCATTCCCTAAAAACGGACACTAAGAGGTGTGGGGACTGGCCTGTGGCCGGTCAGGGGCAGGAGCAGGCCCGGATCTCTGGTCTGCCTGAATCCCAGCTCAAAGCCCACCTCCATCGGGTACTGGCTTGGCTTTTCACCCTGGCCGGCCCAGCAGCGGCCCCGATGACCCCAAACCCAGGTAAAGGCAGGTCAGCTGGAGCACAGAGACAGTGAATGCAGTCATTGTCGTCGACGATTCACTGGTACAGAATGGACCCCCAAGGCAGGCTGCCTTTTAAGGGAGATGTGTCTTGTCTAGGAAGGAGGCCGAGGTTTACTGAGCAGCTACTACGTGCTACTTCACTCTCAGCACATTCAGCGGGCTCGGAGTTACCGTGGCTCCGTGTGAGCAGTCGATGGAGACATGACACACGTCAGACTCGGGCCTGAGTCTCCAGTTAAATGGTGCCAGGCACAGCCCTGGGTCTTTGGTCCTCTCATCCCCTGGGTGCGACCCCCACCCTCCTCTCTTCCCAGGCAGCTTTCGGGCTGGAGACCAGCATGCTGCTGGGTGCCCAGAAGCCTCTGTCTGGGAAAGTGAAGCGGATCCTGGAGGGCATCACCGCGTCCCGCAACACCCTGGCAAAGGTACGGCCTCTGCGCCCCGCCTGGCGCCCCGCCACCAGCACTGGCGCGCGCCTCACCCACTGCAGGCAGCCCCTCCTCCAGTGACGTTTCTCAGAATGGGTTTTGAGCTCTGCTATGGCTGTGCCACGTGACTCCCGAATCAGTTAGGGTTTGCACACCTAAGTGGTCGAAGCAGGTCATTAGGAGTTTCGTGTTCTCTCGTGTAAAGTGACCCCTGATGCAGGCAGTCTAGGAGGACTGTGATGGCTCCACAATGTCAGATGTTCCTGGATATTCCTTTTTGTACCACTGTCTCCAGCACATCACCTCGTTGTCATAAGATGACAGCTGCAGCTCCAGCTATTACCTCCTTGTTCCAGGCTGGAAGGAGGAAGAAGGGAGAAAGGTGGTACTTGAGTTGATTCTCAGGAAGATGCCCAGGGCCCCTTCCTGTTCCCTGGAACCTCAGCCCCTGAGTTTGTGGTCCTCTGATGCCGCCTGTCTTTTCGGCTCTTGGTGCCACCTCACTTCCCTCTGGCGGTATTTCCTCCTTCACTGTAAACCTAACCACCTCCATCCTTCAGGGATCCCTTCTCACTTCCTAGTGCATCCTGGATGTTGTAAAGCATCTTTCCCATCATCTCTAGAGATTTGGTGCAGGAAGGGGAAGCCGGAGGATGCTTGGGCTTAGCCTGCCATCTCGATCCAGTTTCCCCGGCTGTTTGACCTCTTCTCGAACTCTCTGGCATTCTTCCAACCTCCTAGCTTACCAGGGCTGCCGTGAATTTCCGAAGTCCTTTAGGAGCTGCGGGGAGAAGGGTGAGGGGTGCGTGTGGGTGGGTCGCGGGACCACCCTGAGCTGCGACTCTCGTCTAGTTCATGCCGGGGAAGTGGAAGCAGCTCCGCGAGATCCGGGAGAGCATCCGCTTCCTGCGCCAGGTGGGCAAGGACTGGGTGCAGCGCCGCCGGGAGGCCCTCAAGCGGGGGGAGGACGTCCCCGCCGACATCCTCACGCAGATCCTCAAAGGTGCGGGGGCTCCCTCCAAGGCGAGGCGGGCCAGCAGAGCGACGGGCTCATGGCTGGCCTGGCTCTAGCCGTCTCTGGCCTAAGGGGAGGGATGGGCGGGTCGTCCCCAGCTGTGCTTGGGGAAAGGCGGCAGATGTGTGCGCGTTGCAGACGTCACTGCTGGGGCCTGAGCCTCTCCTTGTCTTTCAGCCGAAGAGGGGGCCCAGGATGACGAGATTCTGCTGGACAACTTCGTCACCTTCTTCATTGCTGGTTCGTAGTGTCGGCGGTGACGGAGGGCTGAGAGCTTTGCAGACGCGATGGAACCGTGGGTCCCTTACACCCCTACCGAGAGATTTCTCAGGCCGGCTGATCCGAGCGCCGCCGTGGGATTGGGGGGCTGGATGGGGGCGGGAGGAGCAGAGCCCTCCCTCTCTGCTTTGGGACATCCAGGAGGCCCTCTTGGTGGCATCTGACCTGGTGATGGAGCTGGCAGTTGTGCAGACTTGTGAAGCGGCCTTTTGGGGCTCAGGAGAGCTTGCCATGTGAATTCAGGGTTCTCCTTCACTCAGAATCTGACTTGGGGGGCCATCAGTAAGCTAATGTAAAGACATGCTAAGCAAGTTCATTCACTGGCTCATCAAATATTTCTGGAGCATCTGTCTTCACCTAGCAGACGGCCCCACACCCATCAGGGACCCCTTGCATGCTGCTGCCTCAGCGGAGCGCGCAGTGACCGGGCCTTAGAGTCTCTCCGTGGCGCCTGCGCCCACACGCCTCACAGTTTCAGCTGTGTGTTCATCGGTGTAACCCGATGAGGCCGGTCCGATGGTGGTGCTAGACAGACAGACAGACAGACACAGACGGACAGGATTGATTGGGAACCTTGCGAGGTGGTGGGTTTTCAGGGGAGGGAAACGCAACACAGCTGCCCTGCTCTCCCCCAGCCCCCTGCGGTGTCTGGACACTGGGTCACAGCTGGCAGTGCAGAGCCAGGGTCAGGCCAGACTTCCGGCTGCTTCTGCTGTCCACCACCACGCTCTGTACCCCTCACCCCCAGCAGGGTCGCTGGCTGTGACTCATGCTCCCACCCGCCCTGGGAGCAGCTGGGACTCACCTCCCAGCACCTGCTTGCTGTGAGGTGTAGGCCCTTCTCTCGTGTTTGAGCGGGCCCTCGAGGCCCCTTGGCCGGCAGTGGTTGCCACCTGGTAAGCCACCTGCCCCTTTAGAGGAAATTCCTGCCATGCGGATGATTCCCTCACAGGCCAGTTGGGGGCTCTGACTGTGAACTTGGCCAGATGCTGCCCAAACTCAAAGTGAGCTCTCTCAGGGCGAAGTCACCACTGGTCCCTGAGGCTGCAGGAGAGCCCTCTGTGGACCTTGGGGGCTGGTGCCTGCGGCTGGGGGAGACATGGCCTTGGGCTTGAAAGCCTTGCTGGACTTGAGTCCCAGCTCTGCTCCTCCTGCTGCGTCACCTCAGAGAGACACGTTCCTCTCAGCCTCAGCTTTTTCTTCTGCCAAATGGGGACAGACATCCCTCCAGGCCACCTGACTGCACTGGCTGGCACAGACGACATGGCATCTGCTTCATACCTGTGCGCCAAGCTCAGCCCCAGGAGGCAGAAGCGAGGGCCAGAACTGCCACCAGGGTCTGGGATCTCAGCGGCCGGGCCAGCAGCAGCCATGTAGTCCAGTGCAGAGCTGCCACTCTCCTCCTTCCCTGCAGGTCACGAGACCTCTGCGAATCACCTGGCCTTCACCGTGATGGAGCTGTCACGCCAGCCCGAGATCCTGGCGAGGTACGGAGCGGGGGTCGGGGGGCTCCCTTGATGTTGGTGAAGGAGTTTGTCTAATGTCTTATACATGGAAGGCCACTTAGAGGGTTGAGCTCCCTGCATTGTGTCCTGCTTCTCTCCACCCCAGGGCCTTGGCACATGCTGTTTCCTCCTCAGGAAGCCCTTCTTCGTGCCTTTCTCCTCCTCCTCCTCCTCCTCCTCCTCCTCCTCCTCTTCCTCCTTCTCAGCCCTAAAGCAGATACTCTCCTCCTCCCAGCTCACGAATGCGCCTTCTCCTGGGACTGTTTGCTCTAAGTCTATTTCAGTCACGCAACTGGAAGCTCCCAGCGGGCGGGGCCTGTGGCTCTTCCCCGCCCTGAGCTGTGTTTAGTGCCCAGCCAGGGTGGTAGTGAGGACGGAACAGGACGCCAGCGGAGGTGCTGAGGGAGCGCTCGTCTTTGGCTGGCAGGACAAAGGAGGCATGCCCAGGGAGATGGCATCTGAGCGCGGCCCCTGGTTTCCTTAAGTACAGACAGGTTCCCGCGAGGACCCTTGAGTGAGCCAAGCGTGAGAGCGCTCTGCAACGCCACCGGGCCCGGGCGGGGGCCCTGGGGACGCGGGAGAGGCCGACCACTAGTCATTGCCACCAGTATCCAAGGGCAGACGCGAGCGGCTTCTGGAGAGACTATAAAGTAGTTTATTGGGTTTCTTTATTTAACAAATTGGAAAAAAGGTTAAAATAGTAATAATAATAACAATAATGATGACGATAGTAATATGATGATGATGATGGTGATGATGATGATGATGATTGATGATGATGATGATGGTGATGGTGGTGATGATTGATGATGATGATGGATGATGATGAATGATGATGATGATGAATGATGATGATGATGATGATTGATGATGATGATTGATGATGATGATGATGATGATGGATGATGATGAAGATGATGATTGATGATGATGATGGTGATGTCCACCATGGTGCCCCCACCCACCCAGAGGCAGTTCACACTTAACTTCTGATACTCGCCATGCATCTATCACTACGTCACCCCACATCGTTGTAATCTCTTCCCAAATCCACCTTAAGAGTGTTATGGTAATATATATATATATATATATATATATATATATATATATATATATATGTCACATAAAATTTACCATTTTAACTATTTTTAACTGTAGAGCTCAGTGGCCTTAAGGATGTCACATTGTCGTGTCCCAATCACCACCATCCATCTCCAGAACTTTTTCATCTTCCCAAACTAAAACTCTGTCCCCGTTAAACAGCTCCCCCCAACCCCCACCCACCCCGGCCCACCTCCCACCATTCCACTTCCTGTCTACTATGTAAACACTCTAAGCACCTCATTTAAGCGGAGTCATATGCTATTTGTCCTTTCGTGGCCGGCTTGTGTCACTCACGATAACATCCTCAAGGTTCACCCATGTCGTAGCAGGCGCCAGAAAGTCCGTCCTTTTCCAGGCGAGTCACAGTCCACTGTGCGGACGGCCCATGCCTTGCCTGCCGGGTCCCGGACACCTGGGTTGCTCCCGCCTCATGAATAACGTTGCTATGAATGTGGGGTGCAAGTTCCTGAGGCCCTCCCGCCCCTTCTGCAGGTCGCACCCCCGGGGTGGGGCAGCCGGGCCGCACGGTGGCTCCTCGCTTGATGTCCCGAGGACCTGCCACACGGCTTCCCGCGTGTGCCGGCGCCGTTTCGCGTTCCCACCAGCCATGCCCGGGGCTCTGGCCTCGCCACGTCCCCATCCTGTTCCGTCTCTGCTAACAGCCCCCCCCAGTGGGCGTGAGGCGGCCCAACCTGCTCGGGTGACTTGGTGCTGCAGGTGACGAGGGTGCACGTCATCACGGTCACCCAGACGCTGTCCCCTCTCCGCTCATTCTGCCATTTCCAGCCGTGGGCGGCTGCGACCCAGGCCGAGATAGGCAGCTTTGTGCAAAGACCTTGTTCCCTGTGGTGCTGATGTCCTAGTGCCCATCCCCAGGCGCGAACACAGAGGGTGACTGTCGTGAAGGGCCCCGGGGCACCATCCCCGCCCGCGTGGGCACCTGGGTTTGGACGTGCTTGTCCCCGGCTGCCCTCAGCCACAGGGCGGGCGCTGTTCGCAGGTGGGCAGCCCCAGACCCTGTTGGCACGCTTCCTTCCATCACCCCTAAAACTCACGTGGGACGTCTCTGTTTGGAGAGGAACTTGGCTTCTCTGACCCAACAGGCTGCAGGCTGAGGTGGACGAGGTCATTGGTTCGAAGAGGCACCTTGACTATGAGGACCTGGGGAGACTGCAGTACCTGTCCCAGGTGTGCGGTTGGGGAGAAGCTGCTGGGCGGATGTGGGTGGTGTGCCGAGTGGGTCCTGCTGCCTCCCTAACCCTTTAGGACAGGGTTCTCTCACCTTGCTGCACGTGAGACCCCCCTAGAGGTTTTAACAATCACCCATGCCCAGGCTGCCCAGGCCAATGATGGCGGAGGTGCTGGGGGCCAAACCTGGGCAAGTGGGCTCCCCGGGTAATTTCAGTGTGTGGCTGAGGTTGGAAACCAGCCCAGCTATGAACGGGCTGTGTTTGCACTCTGCCCCCTTGGCTTTGCACAACCTCCCACTTCCTCTGGGCCTCAGTTTCTCCTTCTGTCACGTGAGAGGCTGAACTCGAAGGCGAAGCTAGCTCTGCCAGGGGTTCGGGCCCTGGTCATGGGTGTGGGTGCGTGTGGAGCACCCTGTGTGGGGGCAGAGATGGGTCTGGGGCTCGTTGCATCGCGTCCCCTGATTTCTCGCGTTGTCTCCCCATGTGGCTTCTGCAGGTTCTCAAGGAGTCCCTGCGGCTGTACCCGCCAGCCTGGGGCACCTTCCGCCTGCTGGAGGAGGAGACCTTGATTGACGGGGTCAGAGTCCCTGGCAACACCCCACTCCTGGTGCGTGGGGGCCCTGCCCATGTGCTGTCGGGGTGCCTCTTTGGGGTGCCCCTCTGAGGTCACGGCCCCGTCCCCATCACTGGCCGTGCTGTGTGTCCTCACCTGAACCTCACACACCCCAGTGAGGTCTTTTCCTCCGCATTCACACCGTCCAGGGGGGGATCTCCGTGGATGCTTCTCGGGGAGGGGGGTGCCCCATTTGCAGCTGAGGATGCTGGGGCTCCGAGAGGTGGAGAGGTCTTCGTGGTTAGCTCTCCTGTTGCGTCTTGTGTGAGAAGTCCTTCCTTAGCCTGAGGCCGGCGTGTTCACTTACATCGGCTCCTAACAGTTGTACCTTTTTCTTTTGGAAGCTGAGTCCTTATCTGGTCGTGTGTGGTGTGAGGTAGGGAGCTGTGTTTGTCTGCCATAACGAGCACCACAGATTGGGGCGCTTGGCAGAAGTGTCTTTCCTCCTAGTTCTGGAGGCCGAGGTCTGAGAACAGGGTGCTGGCGGGTTGGGGCTCCGCTGAGCCCCTCTCCTTGGCTTGCGGACGGCCGTCTTCTCCCTGTGTCCTCACGGCCTGTCCTCTGTCTGTGTCCTAAGTTCCTCCTCTTATGCAGACGCAGCCGTATTAGGTGGAGGCCCACACTAGCGACCTCATCTTAACCTAAGTACCTCTTCAAAGATCCTCTCCCCAAGTCTAGGCACACTCTGAGGTTAGGACCTCAACATGTGAAGTTTAGGGAGACGCAAGTCAGCGCATGATAGGACCCATTTTTATTTTCACGAAGGAGAGCGCTGTGCTTTCAGCCCCATTGTCCCCAGGGCTTTGCCACGCCTCCCCAGTATGTGTCCCAGCCTCACCCACATGCGTGGTTCTTTATTCTGTTTATCCATCTTTTTAAAACACGCTTGCGCCAGCACCGCCTGCCTCAGCGACCACCTCCTTAGAATGCCCTCGTGTCCAGCGGGCGAGGCCCCGCGGCTGGCTCACGGCGTGCAACCCTGTGGGCCTCGAGTGGGCAGACCCTGGGCTGGCTGTGTCACCGCAGGCGAGACCCTGAACCTCTGGCCTCCGTGCCACAGTGCCGTCCTTGTAAGAGGGGATTGGTGGCACTTGAGTCACAGGTGCCTGAGGAGAGTCAGCAGGATTGTGTATGTCACACGTCTAACGAAAATCTCTGGCCCTCACTCGGCTCTCGTCGCTGACCTCAGTCCCCTGCCCGCCTTACGCTCCCCTGCCCTTCTCAGGTTTGGCTCTAGGCCCCTCTCCGCCCCTGGCTGCCCTGCACCCAGCACGGAGCGCCTGGGGCAGAGCTGCTCTGGCAGGTGCTTGGTGCTGGCACCCGGGGCCTGAGCTATGAGCTATCGCCCCTGGGGGCAGGGCACGGAGCATTAACCCCAGTCAGGAGGGGCCGTGAGTGCGGGTGAAAGGCTAGTTGGGGGTCTGCGGCCTCCCCACCCCCCAGCACTGATGCTGAAGGGAAACTCGGCACAGTAACCGCCCTCGGGACCTGGGGAAAGATGGCCTCTTAGCCGACCCGAGCTGGACTCTGTTTAGCTGCTCACTTGCCAGGCGACTTCAGGCAAGTCATGACCTTCTCTCCTGAGCCTCAGTGTCCTCATCTGTGAAGCAGGGGTGACTGTGGCTCCCCCAGCTGAGCGTCACTGGCACCCTAGGCCATCCCTTCTTCCTCACAGAGACTTTCTAGGTCCTGTGGGACCCCACACTGGCCCAGATGGGTGGGTGGAGGGGTGGGTGGGTGGTGTAGAGGGGTGGGTGTTGGGGGACTACTGCGCTCCCAGCCGCCCCATCAGGTGGCCGCAGTGAGCGGGGGAGGTGTGAGGGGACCTCCTTGGAACCAGAGACAAGCAGCCCCTTTGCCCGGCAGTTCAGCACCTACGTCATGGGGCGGATGGACACGTACTTTGAGGACCCACTGACTTTCAACCCCGATCGCTTCGGCCCCAAAGCACCCAAGTAAGTCTGTCTTCGAGCCGTCCCCAAGCAGGCGGAGGCCTGGCGGGAGAAGGACGGCCCAGCGGCCTTTTCTCTGAGCTGCCCGTACCCCACAAGCCCACGTAGCATTCCAGACCCTTTTACGGGGGAGCACGTCACAGCTCAGAGAGGTCACGTAGCTTGCTTAAGGGTGTACAGCCAGTAAATGGTACGATGCGGCTTGGGCCCAGCCCAGACTGGTTGTGAAGCCGTGCCCTAACCCGTGGGGAGCCCAGGGCCTTGGGCAAGCAACCGCACCTGCCTTGGCCTTGGTGTTTCCATCGGAGTCCTGGCAACGCCCTTTCTCCCTCTGGGTGCTGCGGGAGTGGGTGCAGTAAGGTGCCGGAGCAGAGGGGGGTGCCAGGCTCCAGGGACGGGCCCGTGCCACCCGGAACCGGATGTGGGGACAGACCCAGGCCGCCCAGAACCTATGCGTGCCCAGCCAAGCCAGTGAGTGCCGTGGGGCCTCGGCGAGTCGTGTGCCTCTGAGCCTCGGATCCGCGTTTGTTACACGGGGTGACCGCGGCTCCTTCTGGAAGTCCCAGGAGGGAACGAGCAGATGCCGGCCAGAGCTCTGCCGGGTCGGCTATACATGCTTTCAGCCCCGGCCAACGCCGGCTATCAGCAGGGGGTGGTTTTGTCTTTGCTGTCGCCGGCTGCAGGCCCCCCTGACGCCTCTCTCCCTGCAGGCCGCGGTTCACCTACTTCCCCTTCTCCCTGGGCCCCCGCTCCTGCATCGGGCAGCAGTTTGCTCAGGTAGGAGGCCAGGGCAGGTCTGCTGCCCAGACGCGGCTGCGGGCGGTGTCTCGTCCGGGGCCGCCCTGGGCTGGGGGCCGGGGGCTGGGGACCAGGCGGCCGTGGCATTGCACTCGCTGACCCCGTGTCCTCCGCCCCCTGCCCCGCCCCCCACATGCCCAGATGGAGGTGAAGGTGGTCATGGCCAAGCTGCTGCAGAGGCTCGAGTTCCGGCTGGTGCCCGGGCAGCGCTTCGGGCTGCAGGAGCAGGCCACGCTCAAGCCGCTGGACCCCGTGCTGTGCACCCTGAGGCCCCGGGGCTGGCAGCCGGCACCCCCACCCCCGCCCTGCTGAGGGCCGCTGGGGCAGGGTCGGACTCCTGGGGCAGGGCCCACGCCCACCCTCCTCTGCAGACCCCTGCCGCCACCCCGCGCCCCTGTGCTTGTCCTTTGGGACCCCCTCCACGGTGGCTCCCAGAGGGCCCTCTGCCAACTGCCACCTGCTTCACGCCCCTCGGACCTCCCTCTCCTCTGCTAATCGCTGCCCTTCCCAGACCAGTCCCTGCCTAGATCCCAGCTGCCACTCGAGTGTGCCAGCATCCCCCTCAGCACCCACACAGGCCACACCCTCTGCCAGATGCCCTAACTCTTGCTCACTCCCTAAAGCCCTCTTCAGGTGTCACCTCCTCTAGGAAGCCCTCCTCGCTGCCCCTGGCCGGGCCAGGGGCCCCTTTCTCTGTGCTCCCTTGGTCACCTGTGCTACCTCTAACACCACACTGACCACACTGTATCATGAGTATCTTTCGGTGTGACCAACCACCTGTCAGGCCCTGAGTCCCTCAAGGGCGAGGTCTGCGTGTGATTCGTCTCCGAGGCCCCCCGAGGCCCACCGAGGGCCTGGCGCCGATTCGATGCTCAATAAATATGTGTCGACTGCATGAATGAACAGCAGACCGGGCCGGGGTGCCCTGGCCTCCGTTTGCTCCTCTGTAAAACGGGGTGATGTTGAGGTTGCTCTCCGTAAGGGCCGACGCAGCTCCGGAAGCTGCCCCGGCATCCTCCTTACCTGCTGGCACAAGGCTGCTCGCTTGACCTGGCTGGAGGAAGCTGGCTGGTCCCAGGCCCAGGCGGTGAGATGGAGCCTCACGGTGCAAGGCTGAGGGGCCCCTCTCTGCCCAGGGCCTCAGGGCAGCCACGGGTGTAAATCCTGGTCCCTCCAAGGAGAAGGGCCAGCCCCGAGTCATTCCTTCACACTTGGGCGTTTGCCGTGCAGAAGAACAAACTGGCCTTGTGCCCTGCCTGGGTCACCTGCCCGGAAAGGTGTCCCTCACACCAGGGAGGCGTGCGCTAGGCCAGCCCGTGCTACACGTCGGCTCCTCAGTCCTGGCTGCCGACTCAAACGACAGCTCCACGAAAGCTTGCCGTCAGGCAGACGAGCACCCTGAGGCACAGGGGAGAGGGACACGCTCGGTGCAGGTGGGTGTACCGTACAGGGCGGAGCTGGATCCCCACCAGGCTGAGCCTCTGGGCAGATAGTGCCGCCCCCAGGCTGCCTCTAGTGGCAGAGTCCTTGCAGAGGGAGGGTCCTCCCGCTCCCTCAGCCCCCTGCCCAGCCTGGGCACGCAGTGGGTCCTGGTAAAGCTCCACCCGGCCCTCTCCATTTCCAGCTCCCTGCCTGGGGGGCGGGTCCCAGAACCTTCTGTGGCTCTGGGGATGCTGTGCCTGGGCTCTGCCTCCAGCTGCACGGCCCCACCCAGCCCTTCTCGCCTCTGCCCTGCCTGGGAGCAGTCCCTTCTCCGGCCACCCAAACGCCACCGTCTCTTCCGCCCTGCTCCTGGGTCCTGCCCTAACGTGACTGTCCCCCATCCTCTGCAGCCTCTCCCTCAGGCTCACCAGCCCCCCACCCAGTTCCTCCGACAGCCCCGCAGCAGCCCCCACACCAAGGCCCCCACTGCATGCCCTCAGCCTCTTGCCCTGGCTGGACCTGGACCCCACAGGGCATCACTGTCCACTGAAAAGGACCATAGGCCACAGTGCTCCAGGGCGGAACCTGGCGTTGGATGGAGGGGCCCTGAGGGGTCAGCCCCCTCTGTAAACTTCAGGTCGCCTTTGCCACCCCCTGACTTAGAAAACACCTGTCCCTTGCTGAGCCCGAGGCTTCACGTTTCTCCAAGTCCCCTGAAGTGTAGCCCATTTCACGGATAAGAAAGTCAGACCAGAGGGGCCTCCGGACCCAAACCCGTGGCCCTTTGCGTCCGGTGACCTTCCAGCAGTTCAGCAAACCAGGTCACAGCAGGCCTGGGCTTGCCTCCAAGTCCTGGAAACCTGTGGCTGGTTGGGTGGGGGGAGGGAAGGGCCGAAACCCAGGGCTGGGGAACTGGGGGGTCAGACCCCTACCTGGGCTGCGCTATCATTTTCTGTGGGTCGCTGCACCCATCCTGACTCAAGCCACTTCCACTTATAAAAACATAGGCTCTCAGAACTGACCACGTAGACGAGTCACCTGGGCCAGCCGGATCTGTCTGTGGGGTGAGCCTGGATGCTTCTTTTTAAGCCCCCAGGAACCCCCAACATGCAGAAGGCTCATGCCAACCCCTGGGGCCGGGCAAGATGGGTGGGATGAAGACCAAGTCCCTGTAGCCAGACCACCTGGGTGCAAACCCTACCCCATCTATCACTGGTTCTGGGCCCTGGGTTTCTCCATCTGTAAGGGAGGACAAATAATAGGCCCCGCATCCTAGGGTTGGTGGGAGAATTAAGAGTGTCTACATGCGTCATGCTCAGCACAGAGCCTGGCAGCGTCAGAGCTGCAGACCTGCCCACTGTACCTGTCACTGGCCGTGGCTTACCTCCGGGAAAGGACGGGTGGTCTAAGTCAGGTAGTGCAGTTCCCAGAACAGCCACACGGTGGCGCCGCGGCGCAGCGCTAGGCTCCTGGTGTCGGCTGCGGGCAGAGTGGGCGCCGCTCCCCACCTGCGTGGGGTCCAAGGAGGTGGTGGGGCCCCCGGCGACACAAGTCCAGCCTTTTGGAGGTGGGGTCACTGCGGAAGAATGCAACCCCCCCCCCCCGCAGGCCCAGGGGCGTCAACTGTCCCCTGGGGTAAGGATGGGTAGGCGGGCGTCACCATCCCCATTTCACAGATGGGACCACCGAGGCGCAGAGAGGTTCAGGCGGCTGGTGGGGGCGACAGCCGCTGGGCCACGCAGATGGGGGTGCGGTGATTGCCAGGTGGTTCGCCCTCACCCCTCCTGGAGATGGGCCTGGGTCTGACGGTGGGACGCTGGCCTGCCAGAGTGGGCTGTGGTAAGGGGCACTTTTGCCCACGGTGCAGAAACCCACAGACAGCGGGGTGCAGGTGCTTCCTGCTGCCTGGGAGGGCTGGAGGATGCCCCCCGCTTCCACAGGGCTGAACTGCTTAGCAGAAGCAGCCTCCCGTGCCCTTGGGCCCAGGGGCCTGGAGGGAGGATGGTGACAAGATCCCTCTGGGTGGCTCGTGGCCCAGGCCAGGCCGGGGGGCGAGGCCTGGGGAGCCTTGGCCTACCTGGGCCTGGGTGAGGAGCTTGGGAGGTGGGAGGTTTCCCTCTGTGCCCTGGCGGCTGGGGTAGGGGGCTGGCCCTGGTGGCCCTCACTGGCCGCCAGGGTGGGTAGGCAGAGGACCCAGTTAGCTTCCTACCTGGAAATTGTCTGGATGGGACTCAGCACCTACTGGTTGTCTCGGCCAAGTGGTGTGGTGGCCTTTACACTGGTTTAGAATCAGGTAGGTCCAGCCCAGGAGGCTCCAGCGAACACAGTGTGTGTGTATGTGTGAGGGGGTTGGGGGTGGGGACACAGTGTGTGTGTATGTGTGTGTGGGGGGGACGGGGGTTCCTGGGTGATTATGAGGGAGCGGGGGAAGAGGGAGCTCAGGCCAGTGGCTCTTTCCGCATTTCATCCCCTCTGTTGCCTTCCTCTGGGGCGAGCTCCTGTGTCCTCAGCAGGCTCCCTGATGAGTATGTGTCACAGAGGAGGGTCTCGACCCCCATGAGGTAGGTGGCTTCTAAATCCACGTGTCTGCCTGGACCTCACCCCTGGGCTTCAGACGCCTCCCAGCATCTCACCCTGGATGCCAGAAAACAGCCCCAGGCCAGGGAGGGGGCAGACACGGGGAGGTGGGGGGCGAAGGGAGCAGCAGGCTGGAAGTGGGGGCAGGCATGGGGGTGTTTGTGGTAGCCCCAGGCCAGAGTGGGGGCAGACTCCAGCAGACACCTGCCATTGGAGGGTCACGTCTCTGAACCCCGGCTGCGGTGGGGTCACCGGGGTCAAGGCCCCTTCCCGGTCTGAAGCTTCAGAACCACTTGCTTCCCCAGAACGCAGCCCCTCCCACACTTCCTTCTCACTTAGGGGGGTCGCCTCCGGGTACTGCCCACCTCAGCAGCCCCTGGTGGTGGCCGGACCTCCCGTGGGAGGCAGTCTGCGTAGCCTGGGGTGAGTCTGCCAGTCCCCAGGGGTCACTCAAAGGGCGGGGGCCAGAGGGGGCCTCGAGCTTCCTCTGTCCTGGCCTGGAGGCTGCTGGGTGGGCCTTGGGGCAGTGAGGCCAGGCGGGGGTGGGACGCTGGGACCTTTCCTTCGGGAGCCTGGCCTCCCGGGGGAGTGTGCCCTAGGGTCCCAGGGCCAGTGCTGGGCGGTCAGGGGCACAAGGCTGGTCTCCCTGCTGCCCACTCCTCGGGCCCAGCTACTCCGCTGGTTTGGCTTTTGAGGGGTGAAGGGGACGATGACAGCAACTGTAGCAGGGCTTCTCCGCTGCCACCCATGGGTGGAGCCCTCATCCCGCTTGGTTGGTGCCGGACCCTGGGTGAGGAGGAGTCCGTGATGATGGTCACGTGAGGCTGACGATGGTGGCGGGCACCCGCTGAGTCCCTGCTGTGTGGCCAGCCCTGGGCCCAGTTGCACTGTAGCCCCAACCCCATTCATACACACTGGACGACAGTGGCTCCTTGGCCCCCACACGGAGGTTAGGGGGTTGCCCAAGGAACCCAGGAGCTGCCCATGCCCTCACAGCCCAGGGACAGCCAGTGCCACTCGGTGGCCACCCGGGCAGCCATCAGCTTAGGTGCCTGGGCTGGGCGGGGCCCTGGGTATGGAAAACCAGAGCTGGGCTGGAGTGTGTGTGTGAGCTTGTGTGTGTGTGCGTGCGTGTATGTATGTGAGCGTGTGTGTGTGTGTGTGCGTGCATGCATGTATGTGAGCTTGTGTGTGTGTGCACGTGCACATGTGTATGTGAGCGTGTGTGTGAGCTTGTGTGTGTGCACATGTATGTGAGCTTGTGTGTGCATGTGCATGCATGTATGTGAGCTTGTGTGTGTGAGCTTGTGTGTGTGCGTGTATGAGAGCTTGTGTATGCACACACGTGTATGTGAGCTTGTGTGTGTGAGCTTGTGTGTGTGCACGCATGTGTGTGAGCGTGTGTGTGAGCATATGTGTGTGTATGTGAGCATGTGTGTGCACACATGTGTATGAGCTTGTGTGTGTATATGTGAGCTTGTATGTGTGTGAGCTTGTGTTTGTGTGCACATGTATGTGAGCTTGTGTGTGTGTGAGCCTGTGTGTGTGTATGTGAGCGTGTGTGTGTGTATGTGAGCTTGTGTTTGTGTGAATGTGTATGTGAACTTGTGTGTGTGCGTGCATGTGAGCTTGTGTGTGCGTATGTGAGCCCACCTGTGTGTGTGAACCCCACACGTGTGTGTCTGCTCATGTCTTCTGCATCCCGTATTCCTGTGGTCTCTTGTCTCTGTGTATCTGTCTTGGGCGTGAGGCAAGTGTGCGGGTCTCGGTGTCCAAGCGTGCGTGTCCCAGGCCGTGTGCATCTGGGCGTGTGTCTGCTGTGACCCGAGTTGTAAGGCGGCGTCTGTTTTAACCTAAGGCTGTGGATGGACCCGGGAGGTGTCACAGGCCCACAGCGCTAGTACCCGGCTGTGCATCGCACATCCCATGCCCGCCCTGCCATCCGGCGAGACTAGGTGGCCTGGTCAAGGCCACGTACCCAAGAGACGTGGGTCCATCCAGTGTGGACATCCACGGTCCTGCTGTGAGTCGTGCCCGCAAGGCCCCAGGTGAGGCTTCCTGTTAGAGACCATCCTGACTGTATTAATAGCAGGACCCCAGGCCCGGGAAGGTGGGGTCCCCAGCAGGGAGGAGGTGGGAGACCCATGAGACCCATCTGAGGTCGGCATGAATGTGGGGTGAGCAGGTGCCAGCGGGCAGGCAGCTGGGCCGCACACAGACGCCCGTCCTGCCTTTGGCCAGGGCGGGCCTGGCCCTCCTCAGTCCCTCCCAGGGCCCGACCCTCCCAGATCGGAGCTGGCTGGCTGAGCGGCGTGGGAACTCAGGGTCAGGGGTACGGGCAGGGTGCTGAGCACGCGGTACCCAGGCGCGTGGTCACTGCAGGCCTGTGGTCATCCTCCCCTGTGAAGTGGGACAACAGCTTCCCCCGAAACTGGGACTCTGGGAGGGTCTCAGAGGTCCCCGCTCAGGGCTGACCCCCTGATGTCCAGTACATGTGCACTGTGCTCGTCCTGTGTCCCCTCAAGCACCCCAGCTCCTCTGATGACGGCCGAGGCCCCATAAGCAGCCCACCCACGCCTCTCCCACCTCCGTCCGTTCCTGGAGGCCGGCCCCTCGCTGGCCGGCCCCTGTCTGCTCCTGGCCCCAGCCCCGCCCGGGTGCCCGGCTCCCCTCCAGGTGTCCGCCCATGCGACACTGCACAGAGAGGTCCTCCCTGACCGCCACCCCTTGTCCCAGCCACCGCCCTGCCTTTTCTCCACTGACCCCACAAGCCCGTGAGCTCTGTGGGGCCGCCGTCTGATGCCCACTGAGTAGCGAAAATGGCAAGTGCCCACGACAGGGACACCGGCCGCTGGCTGGAGGGTCCCAGCTGCTGGGTGAGCTGGAAGGAGGAGCCGGGGGCACGTGTGCGTGTAGGCCCACCGCATGGGCACAGGCTGCCGCATGCACCTGCTCTCGCAGGAGCACACACTTACCCCCATGTGCATGGACACACACACACACACACACACACACACGTACGGGCTCCTGTGCACATAGGCGCATACTACACACATCGTCACACGGGCACACACACCTACACACATGATTGCACACACACGCCGTGGGACTGTAGCGTCTGCGGCGACCTCAGGAGCAAAGGAATCAAGTTGCTTCTCCCCCCAACACATGTTCCCACAATGAAGCAAACAGGAAGGGCCTCGGGACCGGACACAGGAAGGGGAGGTGGCCCGATCTCAGGAAGCCGGCTCCGGCAGGGTGGGCCCTGGCGGCTGTTCGGGTCGGACTGAGGGACGGACAGACAGACGGACGGCTGCGGGCGAGCGGTGGCGTGCCCCCTCGGCGTCCGGGCCCCCGTGCACATCCTCACCGCAGACTCTGCAAGGTAGTTCCTTTGCACACATGGGGGCCCGGCCCCTCCCACCTTCACTCCCCGGGTCTCTGAGCTGGGGAAGGCTCCGTGCGGACGGGAGAGCTGCCGGTGTCTTGCGAGGCCGTTCTACCCCAACTCCCCTCACTGAGACTCGTGGGCCTTTTGGCACCGGCATCTGCTCCCTCCTCCAGGAAGCCTCCCCTGGATGCCTCCTCTTCCACAAGCGTCAACTTCTCTCCTCCGGACCGCCACCAGCTTCAGCCCGGCCCCTCTCCGCTCGGGCTCTCCCACCTCTTCCCTCGGCGTCTGCTGGCTCTCTTCCTGGAATGCCCTCTCTTCCCCTGAAGAAAAAGAAAAGTTCTTATCCCTCAAAAACATAACTCGAGTGCCAGCTCTTCCAAGAAGCCCTCCCAGGTTTCTCTTGTTGGGCTGGATAGCCAGCCTCTCTTCCTTCTCTTAAAGCTGCTTCACTCCCTCTGTGTTCTGCGTGCAGAGCGATAGACCTCAGGCCCAGGGGTACCCCTGGGGACTCAGCCTGGCGCCCCTCACTTGCCTCATTGCCCCCCGCCTGGTTTCCCAGAGGAGGGCTGTGCTGGCCGCTAGGCGACTGGTGCCCGCTGAGGTGTGTCATCTACGCCCGCATTTCCTGAGCCTCTACTCTGTGCCAGACACATCTGGTGGCCGCCCCCAGAGTCCATCCCCGTCCCCACTCAGCACCCCCCACACACATGGAGCACGTGGCCCCAGCAGGCGCCCGAAAGTTTTGGCTGCTCTTGACCAGCCAGAGGCAAGGGCCGTGCTTTCCTGCAGCCTCGGAGACAGACAGGCGGGCTCCAGAGCCCACGGCTCCCGTCACACCCCGAACCAGCCGGGTGGCCCTGGGTGGGTCACCTGACCCCATCCGTGATGGTGGAGATGCCGGCAAGCTGAGTGAGACAAGTGTGGCGGCACTCAGCACCCCTCACCGGCTGGGTCAGGTCGTTTCTGGGGAGAGAGCTTGCAGGCATCCTGGGGTCCCCCGGGCTGGGGCTGGGGTCTCAAGGACTGACCAAGCGCCCAGGACTGCAGTGGTGCCTCAGGCACCACTCTGAGGCTGCCTGGGAGAGGCCAGGCAGGGGAGGGCAATGCCCAGATTTATCCACCAATCGCACGGGCTCTTGGCACTGGGACACGGTCTTATCTGCCCAGCCCAGCATGGGGGGGTGGCCGGGCTGGCCGGGGCGGGACACTGCCTGGGGACTGAATGTGGAACAGGCCCGGCAGCAGGGCCCGCAGCCCCGAGCCTCACCAGGTGGGTGACAGCCGGGAGGTCTCCAAGCGTCCCCGCAGGCTGGCGGCCGGCTGCCCGCCCCTCTCCTGCACCATGTCTGACGGCGAGGGCCCCTCGGCCGGTGAGTGGCAGCGCTATATTTATCCACTACAGGCCCCGTTGCAGAGCCAAGCCCTGCTGAGGGCACCGCCCCCTCCCCCCAGGCTGCAGGCAGCTGTGGGGCTGGACCCCCTTCCTCCAAGCCCCATTCCTGGGGGGCCTGCACTGCTGGATGGGAAACATTCAAAGCTGACAAGTTCAGCTGCATGCCCCCGGCTTCATGGTGTGGCTAGGGCAGGAAGCTGGGTCTGTCGCAAACCCCTCCCTCTATCAGCCGGGGCGTCCAGAGCTGGCCCACAGCTCAGGGGGACCCTACGCTGTGGCCAGACCCCTGGGTGGGCTCGGGGTGCCAGAGGCCCCTGGAATTGCATGCAAAAATAACGCGTGTGAGCGTTTATCCGAGAGAAGAGGAGCCCACAGCTTCCGTCGGGTTCCCCTAAAGTCTGAGACCTGGTCAGCCAGCTCAAGGCAGGCCCTGGGTGGGCCCCCAAATCCTCCAGGTTGGAAACGGCCAAAGACACAGGCAGGCATGCCCTCTGCCCTGCCCCAGGCAGGGGCCACTGTGGGACCTGGTTCCCGCCCGGCCACCCCATCTGGGCAGAGACAGGCTTTGAGATGAGCCCCTAAACTGGCTTCAGGGGGAGTAGGGGGAGGTGACAGTGTGGTCCCAGGGATATGTCAGGGGACCCCAGGGTCAGGCTGCCAGGCTGAAATCTCAGTTCTCCCACTTCTAACTTGGGTGACCTTGGGCAGGTGGCTTAACTGCTTGGAGCCTCAGAGTCCCCAGGTGAAAAAGGAGACAGGGGTAACGGTCCCTACCCCACAGGTGGTTGTGACGAGTAAAAGCGATGACATGTGACAGCGTCTGCCGGTGCCTGGTGTGCAGCGAGCACTCAGTGGCACCTTCGTGCGGGGGTCCAGGGGTGCGGGGCCCGTGGGCCCCGGTCCAGCCCCTCGGGCCTGGCCTCTTCGTCTAAGCCAGGCACACCTGCCAAACACCGCCGTGGAGAATCACGGGCATGTCAAGCTGTCCCATGGCATGTTAGGGTGGGTGACAGTGGTGTGGCCCCACCCTGCATGGTGTCTGATGGACAGTGCCAGTGCTTGGGTGTGGAGAGAGAGAGAGAGAGCGCGTGTGCATGCATGTGCGTGTGTCTGTGCATGTGCGTGTGTATGTGCGTGTGTATGTGCATGTGTGTGCGTGCATGAGTGTGTGTGTGTGTGTGTGTGTGCATGTGTGTGTGTGCGTGTGTTGGGGAGGAGGACAGCGACAGAGCAGGCCTGACCTCACCCTCTTCTGCCAGGCGCCAGCGGCGCTGGCTGCCAGGAATTGTCCGCCGTGGCCGTGAGGGCTGAGGAGCCGGTGGGGGTGCAGACAGGCCCTTGCTGGCCGGCTCTGCACACACCTGACACAAACCCGGAATAGCTCGTCCCCCACCGGGGACATGGGCCTGCTTTTAGCAGCTTGTAAAACCACCCGCGTGGAGACGGGTATTTCAGGAAGGCATGGATAATATTTAGCCCGTAGGGGCAATGGAATGGGCCGTGTGTGTGTCTGTGTGTGTGTGTGTCTGTTTGGGGGGCTGAGAGGGGACATGGCTTTCAATGCCTCTTCACTATTTTAGGAGGGGATCAGCTGAGTTGGGGGCCGATGGGCACGACCCTGGCTCTGCCCGCCCCGGCCAGGCAGGTCGCTGGGTGAGCTTGGGGCTTGGCTGCCTCCCTATAAAGTCTGGTCTTTGCTCTCTGATGTGCTGAGCTGGCCGTGGAACCTGGCTGGCAGGTGTGAAGACGACACCTATGTGGGGGTGTATGTCTGTCTCCTCGACTGTGTTGTTGTCTGAATTCGAGTCTTACTCAAGTTTCTACCCCACAGGAGTGAGGGGCCCATGAGGCCGCCGCGAAATATTTCCACCTGTTTTCAGTAACCAGCCCCTGAGCCTCTGGCAACAGTGGGAAAGTTCTCAGCTCTCCATCCACGACCTACGCGAACTTGGGCAGGTCGCTCAAAGGCACTGTGCCTCAGTTTCCTTGTCTGTTCAATGGGGGCAATAAAAAAAAAAACATGAGCTTCTCAAGTTCCAGGGAGGATTAAGTGACCAAAAGCATGTAAAGCACTAAAAATAATGCGAGGCTTATTGTCAGTCGTCGGGGCTGGTGTTATTATTATTCGACTAATACATGAGTGGCAACCCAGCAAGGCAACGAAAGAACCAAATTATCTGCTGTGTCCTGTGTCCTGGTCATTTTGAGTCCATCGTCTGTCTGATCCCTGGAGGAGGGTGGCATGAACCCCACTGTACAGCTAAGGAAAGCAAAGCTTGGAGAGGCAAACAGACTTGGGGTTCAAACCCAGGTCCCCAGCTCCTTCCTGTTCGTGCAGAGTTCAGACGCGGTGCCCCTTCTGGGGGTGTCACTCCCCACTCGCCCGAGAGGGGCTGGCGGTCTTGCAGGCCTGTCTGATGCTCAGGGCTCCTCATTTGGGAGAGAGCCAGCTCAACCACGCCTCCGGGAATGCGGAGCCTGTGAAAAATGCGATAGCTCGCTCGGGTGTCGGGGGAACCCCCGCAGAGCGGGGCGCAGCCGCGGGCCTGTGCCGGGGCCGGGGGGCCCCGGAGGCTAAGGTTACCGGAGTCAGCATCGTATTTATAGCAGGAGCCCAGCGGCACCCACAGCTGCCAGCGCCACGTCTAGGGAAGGTGCTGCCCTCGCCGTCTCCTGGGCTCTGGGCCCGGCGTTGCCGCTTCGGGAGGTGGCACGCTGACGGGTCACCCTCCCCCCCCACCCCCCCCTGCCGAGGCTGGGTTTTCTCATCTGCAGAGCGGGGCCTGCCAGTCCCTCGCTGGGCCCCGGGATAGTGCTGAGTGCCCGGAGAGAGGCGCCCAGAAGGTGCTGGCTCCACACATCCCGGGTCTTTGATTGTCTTTTCCTGCCGTTGACCTTGTGACCCGCCCCCTCCCCTCTTGGCAGCACTCCACAGGAAGAGAACGCAGCCTCTGTGCTGTCAGTCCCCATGCTTGGGAAAGTTGCCAGCCAAGCCATTTTATAATTCCCAGCAGCAAAGAACAGGCCGTTGGAGGGGTCTCAGCAGAGCACCGGCACAGCTCTGTCGGGGCCCAGGGTTCAAATCTCGGCCACTCCCTGGCTCTGTGGCCTTGGGCGGGTCACTTAACCCCCCTGAGCCTCGGCCACTGGTGCACACGGGTCCTGTGTCCGAGGGCGTGGTGAAGATGGACACCTCTAGCCTGGGTAAGTGCTCAGCCAGCAGAGTGACCCTCGCTCCCTTCCCGTGTCACCCCAGTTCCTGTTTCCGCTGGGCCCCAGTTTTTACAATAAGCAGTGGCTGCCCTGGCTGGCACCTGGTTTTCGTGTTTGTGTGGGCGGAAGAGGGGGGCTTGTCCCCCCGTCTTTATCACCATTGTTAAAAAGACCATCTTTACCCCCTTGTATCTCCTTACCTCTTTTTGTCATAGATTAAATGAACATATAGGTGTGGATTTATTTCTGGGCTCTCTGTTCTGTTCCGTTGATCAATGTGTCCGTTTTTCTGCCAGTACCGGGCTGCTTTAATTATTATAGCCTCGTAGAATAGTTTGATATCAGGTCATGTGATATCTCCAACTTTTTTCTTCTTTCTCAAGATTGCCATGGCTACTCAGGATCTTTTGTCGTCCTATATACATTTTTGTATTATTTGTTCTAGTTCTCTGAAAAATGCCATGGATATTTTGATAGGGATCGCATTGACGCTCTAGATTGCTTTGGGTAGTATATGGTCATTTTTACTACATTGATTCTTTCTGCCCATGAGCATGGTACACGCTTCCATTTATTTGTATCTTCTTCAATTTCTTTTTTTCAGTGACATAATTTTCCCCGAGACAGATTTTTTTTTACCTCCTTGGTTAATGTGATTCCTTGGTATATTATTATTTTTGATGCAATTGTAAATGGCATTGTTTTCTTAATTTCTCTTTCTGATGGTTCATCATCGGTGTATAACGTGCAATTGACTTCTCAATGTTAATTTTGTATCTTGCTACTTTCCCGAATTCATCGATCAGTTCTAATGGTTTTTTTGGTGGACTCTTTAGGTTTCTCTCTCTATAGTATCATGTCATCTGAAAATAATGACACTTTCTTTCCAAAGTGGATGCCTTTTATTTCTCTTTCTTGTCTGATTGCTGTGGCTAGGACATCCAATACTATATTGAATAGAAATGATGAAAGTGGACATCCCTGTCTTGTTCCTGATCTTAGTGAAAATGCTTTTAGCTGTTCCCCGTTGAGTACGATGCTACCTGTTGGTTTGTCACATAGGGCCTTTATTATATTAAGGTATGTTCCTTCTGTTCCCACTTTGCTGGGTTTTGTCTAATGCTTTTTAATATGATAATATTATTCTTATCATTCAGTTTGTTAACGTGGTGTATCACAATTGATTTGCAGATGTTAAACCAACCTTGCATCCCAAGAGGAAGTCCAACGTGATCATGGCGTATGATCTTTTTAACGTCTTGCCGAATTCAGTTTGCTAATATTTCGTTGAGGATTTCTGCATCAGCGTTCATTAGGAATTTTGGTCTCTGTTTTTTTGAGTTTTTTTTTTTGTTTATCAGTAACGTCTTTGGTTTTGGAATCAGGATAATGGTAGCTTCGTAAAGAGTTAAGGAGCTTTTCTCCTCTTGAACTTTTTGGAATAGTTTGAGAAGAATAGGTGTTAATTTTTCTTTGACTGGTAGAATTCGTCTCTGAAGCTTTTGGGGTTTTTTTGGAATTTTAAAAATTATCTTTCATTTTATTTCACTGGTGGTAAGAGGTTGGTTCAGATTTTTCAGTTTCTTCTTGACTCGATCTTGGGAAATTGTATGTTTCTAGGAATGTATCCATTTCTTCCAGATTGTCCAGTTTGTTGGTATATAATTGCTTGTAGTATTTTTAAAAATAATCCTTTGTATTTCTGTGGAGTCTGTAGTTACGTCTCTTCTTTCATTCCTGATATTATTTATTTGGTTCCTCTCTCTTTTTTCCTGGATGAGCCTGGTTAAAGTTTTATCAATTTTGTTTATCTTTTCCAAGAACCATCTCTAAGTTTCTTTGATCTCTTCTATTATTCTTCCAGACTCTATTTCATTTATTTCCACTCTGATTTTTATTATTTCCTTCCTTCTATTCACTTTAAATTTTTTGCTGTTCTTTTTCTAGTTCTTTTAAGTATATGTTTAGATTGTTTATTTGAGATTTTTACTAGTTCTCGAGGTTGGGCTGTATTGCTCTAAATATTTTCTTTTTAGGACTGCTTTCGCTGTGTCCTGTAGATTTTGAGTCACTGCATTTTCATTTTCATTTTTCTCTGGGTATCTTTTGATCTCTTTCTTGATCTCTTGTTGCCCCATTCATTGTTTAGTAGCATGATATTCAGTAGCCTCCCTGTGTTTGTGTATTTTTCAGTTTTTTCCTTATAGCTGATTTCTAGTTTCGTATCATTGCGGTCAGGGAAGATATTTGATATGATTTCAGTCTTCTTAAACGTATTGAGACTTGTTTGGTTTACTCACATGCTATCTATCCTGGAAAATATTCCGTGTGTACTTAAGAAGAATTTATATTCTGCTGCTTTGGGGGGAAACATTCTGAAAATATCAATTAAATCTATCTGGTCTCGTGTGTCATTTCAGGCTGCTGTTTCCTCGTTGATTTTCTACTTGGTAGATCTGTCCATTGGTGTCAATGGAGTGTTAAAGTCCTCTTATTGCTTATGGCTTATTACTGTCAATCTCTTCCTTTACCTCGGTCAATAATTGCTTTATATATGTAGGTGCTCCTATGTTGGGCGTGTATGTTTACTAGAGTTATTTCCTCTTGTATGGACCTTTTATCATGATCTCAATGCCCTTCTTTGTCTCTTGTTATAGCCTTTGTTTTAAAGTCTGTTTTGTCTGACATAAGTATTGATAAGCCAGCTTTCTTTTCATTTTCATTTGCATGAAATATCTTTTTCCATCCCTTTGCTTTCAGTCTGGGTGTGTCATTTGATCTGAAGTGGATCTCTTGTAGACAGCATATGTGTGGGTCTTGTTTTCTTATCCATTCAGTTACCCTATATCTTTTGATTGGAGCATTCAATCCATTTATATTTAAAGTGATTATCGATGAGTACATAGTTATTGCCATTTTATTATTCATATTTATGGGGTTCCTTCCTTATCTTTACAGAAGTCACCTTAGCATTTCTTATAATACTAGCTTGTTGGTGATGAATTTCCTTATCTTTTTCCTGTCTGGGAAGCTCTCCATCTTACCCGCCATTTTAATCGATAGCCTTGCTGGGTAGAGTAGGTTCTTGTTTTTCATCACTTTGAATATTTCATGTCATCCCTTCTGGCCTGCAAAGTTTCTGTTGAAAACTCAGCTGACATTCTTAGGAGCGTCCCCTTGTAAGTAACTAGCAGCCTTTCACTTGCTGCTTTTAAGATTCTCTTTTGGTCTTTCACCTTCGGCATTTTAAGTGGGATGTCTTGGTGTGGGTCTGTTTGGGTTTCTCTCTTGTTTGGGACTCTCTGTGCTTCCTGAACTTATATGTTAATTTCCTTCACCAGTTTTCTGTTATTATTTCTTCAAATAGGTTCTCAATCCTTTGTTCTCTTCCCCTGGTACTCCTATGATGTGGATACTGGTACCCTTGATGTTGTCCTAGCGGTCTCTTAAAGTTTCTTCATCTTTAAAAAATTTGTTGTTGTTGCCATTCTAATTGGGTGTTTTCTGCTCCTTTGTCTTCCAGATCGCTGATTCGATCCTCTGCTTCATCTAATTTACTGTTGATTCCTTGTAGTGTCTTCTTCATGTCCATGACTATTCTTCATTTCTGACTGGTTCGTTTTTATGGTTTCTATGTATTTTTTTTATGCTTACTCTCTCTCTCTCTGCTGAAGTCCTCACTGAGACCATCTCTTCTCCCCCTAAGTTCACTGAGCCTCCTTCCAACCAGTGTTTTGAATTCTATCTCTGGTAGGTTATTTGCCTCCATTCCGTTTAGTTTTATTTCCTGTAGTTTTCTCCTGTCGTTTCATTTGTAGTAAGTTTCTTTGTTTTCTCTTTTTAGTTGCCTCTCTGTGTGCATTTCTATGTTTTAGGGAGATTTATTATGTCTCCCAGCCTTGGTCAGGTGGCCTCATGTAGCAGGTGTCCTGTGTGGCCCAGTGGCACAGTCTCCCTGCACCAGGGGCTCTGGATACATTCCTCGTGTGGGTTCTGTGTGTTCCCTTGTTATAGCTAAGCCTCGATTGCTGTTAATATGTCAGTGGATGGACTGACTCTCGGGCTAACTGGCTGTGAGGGCTGGCCTTGCCCATCCTGTATGAGCTACTGTGTGGGGCCTGACCCCCTGGAGTAAGATTCGCCCCAGCAGGCTCATGTACCTGTTGAGACCACCCGTTGGGTGTGCTGATTATGGGGCTAGTCAGGTGATGCTCCGATGCCAGCCTCTGGTGTGCTGGTTCTCCGGCCCCTTAGGAGGGGCTCTCGTGTAGGGCAAGGTCAGCTGCTGCCTTTGATCATTGCTCAGGGCTACCTCGTAGAAGCTACAAAGCGATCCACGATGGTCGCTGCCTGTGCTGGATCTGGAAGCAAGTGGGAGAGACTTCACTGCAAGCCAAGGTCGGTTACCCCCAGTGCTGGGCCTGGGGCGGCGTAGCAAGACCAGTGCACATCCAGGCCTGAGGCTGCCTTCCAGGTGCCCGCAAGCCTCCACAGCTGGGAGAGCCTGTGGGAGGCGTGTGAGTTGGGTGGTACAGGGACCCAGGGAGCCACTGGGGGAAAGTAAGCCACTTTGAGCTGGCCACTGCATACTCAGATTTTGTGCCAGTACAGAATCTGTGGCTTCTGGGAAAGTGTCAGATTGCAGCAAAGCCAGCCACTGCCCTCTTCGAGCTTGTAGACACCTGAGATCTGTTCAAAATATACTGTAGCTCGGGGCGGGGCTTGTGGCCCGCCACCAAAAGTCTCTCCCAGGATGCATGGGCCACACACGGGCCACACGAGCTAGGGCTGTTGTTTGCTGTTGAATTCGTGACTCAAGGGAAGCACAGCGTGGGGCTGGCTGCCTGGGAACAGGCTTCCGCGGGTCATTTGTGGGTTGGGTGGGGCAGGGTCTCAGGAAGACATGCGGTGGATTGGGCTTATGTTGTCAGGCCAGTGCAGGTTCAGAATTGTTGCCAGTGCTGAGCCTATGGCCTCTAGCAAAAGTCTGAGATCACAGCGAGGCCAGCTGCTGTTCGCCTTGGGCCTGCAGACCACTGCAACCCGCTGAGAGACACTGCAGCTTGTGCTGGCACCCGTGGCCTGCCACCAAAAGCCTCCCCCAAAGTGTGTGGGCCATGTGTGGACCACATGGGTGTCCAAGGGTTACCTGCAGGCCAGTGCACGGGCCAGGGGAAGGGCAGGGCGGAGCTGGCGGCCTCGGAATGGGCCAGCTGCAGGCAATTTGAGGGGTTGGGTTGGGGAAGATCCCAGGGAGACATGGTGTGAAGCAGGCCGATCTCACGGGGCCAAAGCTGCTTCAGATTGACTGTGTGGGGGGAGGGCCCAGCACAGGTGTGATAGCGCCTATCTGCAGATGGCCCTAGAGAGGGCCCCACAGCAGAACCAAGGCAGCCGTCCCTCCAGCCCTCGCCCCCCGTGCCACAGAACTCAGGCTTTCCTTGTGTGTCTCTTGAGCCTCCTGAGCTGCCAGCACCCAGGGTGAGTGTTTGCGAGTGACTGAGTCTGTACACGAGCCCTTTAAGCGGGTGTCTGGGTTTTCAGGTTCTTTCTGTCTCACTTGTCTGGCCGGAATCTCCATTGAATTTTACAGTCAGATTTTGTGGGGATTCCTCTTCCCAGGACTGGAACGCCTGGGCTGGGGAGCCCCTGTGTGGGGCTAGGGTCACTCTCTTCTTCAGGGAGACCTCTGCAGCTGTGCTCTCCCTCCCTGCACTCAAATGCCATACGCAGGTGCAGGACCAGCCCGCTTTGCATCTCCACCCCTCCTACCGGACTCTATGTGGCTTTTTCTTTATATCCTCAGATGCATGTGTTGTCATCTGCTAGACTTCAGGTGTTCCTCCAAGTTAATTATTTCCTAATTTGGTTGTCATTTTAATATGGTCATGGGAAGAGGCGAAATCCATTTTGACCTAGCCTGCCAACTTGACCCCTCGTCCACCAGCCCCAGCTTCTTGCCCACCCCCCGCCGCCCTCATGGAAAGGGGGATCCTGCCAAGGAACAGAGCAGCTTCCACCTGCCTCCTTGTCCTGCCTGGGTTTTGTTCTCCTTCCTGGTTACCGACCAACCTCAGGGATGCGCTTGTGGCAAACAACTCTCAGAGGAGAATAAAAGCAAAACATTTGAGTTCTTTAGGCCCTGCTCTTAGAGAGGAAGAGCCTTCTCCCAGGAGAGCCTGGCTTGGTCCCTGGGCCTCAGCGTCTTTCTAAGTTGCTCCCTTCATGTTGGTGAGAGCTATCCACCTTTCTAGAAAGGTAACTGGGTTCAAGTTACATCTCTTGGGCAATAGGGAGCCAGTGCACCCTCTGGAGCCGGGGAGGCACCTGGATTGCTTCAGGGGGAGGGGCAGAGGGGCTAGAGAGAGAACCTGGAAGCTCAGAGGCCTAGTAGGAGGCCAGTGAAATGGTCTTGAGGAGAGAGGGTGGGGCCCACTCAGGACAAAAGGGAGGGAAAGAATGGGGGACTTGGAAACTGTTGGAACTGGGGGTGGGGAGGGTTCAGAGAGGCTGAGACCTGAAGCTGCTTTCCCCACTAGGAAGGTCTAGAGCAGGGGTCCCAAACCCCTGGGCCAGGGCCCAGTACCATTCCGTGGCCTGTTAGGAACTGGGCACACAGCAGGAGGTGAGCGGCAGGCGAGTGAGCAAAGCTTCATCTGTATCTGCAGCCGCTCCCCAGCGCTGGCATCACCGCCTCAGCTCCACCTCGGATCATCAGGCATTAGATTCTCATAGGAGCGCCAGTCCCTGGTCCCAAAAAGGTTGGGGACCTACTGTCTAGAGGACAGACTGCTTATCTCCAGGGGACTCAGGGAGGTGACCTGGCAAAAGCTGGCAAAGTTTCAGGATTTAGTCTACAAAACACAGAGTTGATGAAGAATGGTTTCTGGGGTCAGGTGGACCTGTCACTACAGACACGGGAAGGTCCTTCTCCTCTCTGACCCTTAGTCATTTAATATGTTAGGTGCAGATGACATCACAACCTTGCGGGTGTCATGGGGCTTAGATGAGATGACGCCTTTCAACTCCTTATGCACCGTGGCTTGTGGCAGGTGTGGGGACAGCCTCAGGGAAGAATCTTTAAACTGTCACCATAGGTGTAGAGGACACTTATGATATTGATGACGAGAAGGACTTAACCTCAGGAGCATCTAATGACCTTGTATAGGAGGCTGGGGATTGGGCAGGGCAGAAGGGGGCCCTCCAGATGGTGCTCCCCATTACTGCCCCTCACAGTTCTCACCACATGTCCTCACCCCCAACCGGTGGGATCCCCATATTATGTCTGGGAAACCGAGGCCCAAGAGAGAGAGCAACTGGCTCACTAAGGGCTGATGAGCTGACGCAGCCTGATTCCCAGACGGTTCACCCCTCCCGCACCTTTGCTCAGGTGTTCCCCATCTCTCCTGCTCAAAGCCACCCCGTCTACTGAGTTCTGCAGCCCGGGGGGCCCTGTACCCTTGGAGAGCCCCTCCTATCTTCTGCTCCCCGTGTTTAGAAATCGCTATCCTGGACACCCCGTTCTACTCGCAAGATGTTGAACATCAGACGTGTTGGGAGGGGCTCACTGCCCTGAGTGTGGGACCCGGGACAGGCTTCCTTCCCCTTCTGGCCTCGGAAGCTGTTTGTTGGCACCTACTCATGTGGATTCCCACACGCGAGCACACGGCCCTGCGGGCTTGTGCAAGTGTCCTGACATCAGGAGGGCTCAGGGACACCTGCTCTGTGCTGTCCCTCGTCACGGCCTGGAACCTCTGTGCAGCAAATGAATCGATCCCTGTGGCTGGGTCCCCGTTCTGGTGTCTCATGTGCCCTGGAGCTTTTGCACTTATGACCAGAAAATAACGGGTTAGATTCTGCCGGATATTCAACTTGCACACACATACTTTATCTTCCTCTGCACTTTTAAAACATCAGGTCTGTTCTACTTGAGTTTCTCAGACATAACAAGATAGATTATTATCATTATTTATCATATTTTAAAGACAAAACTGCTAGCATTTAGAGATCTGCTTGTCTGTTTTTTTCTTGAATTTATGCACTCAGGATAAAATGCAGACGTGGACGCTATAGGACGGGTCAAAGCCGCCCACTGGCATCCGAGACTGCTGATCTCCAAATTCCGCATTCATCACAACACACCCTTTGTTTTTTACCCGCTGTATCGCTCGGAATGGGCTGGGCGTGCTGTGGAGAAAAACAAATCTCAGCGGCTTAAAACAACAAAGGGCTTCCATGCGAAGTCTTTTGTGGGTCTGGGGCACTCTTGGGGCACGTCCCCTACGTGGTGGCTCAGCCCGATGCCTCCATGTGGACCCACGTCCCCCAGGCACGAGGCGGGGAAAGAGGGGGGCGGGGCCACCACGCTGGGTATCACGTGCCCCTACCCGGAAGCGGCTGACGCTGCTGCTACTGGCATTTCTCTGGCTCAAGTAAGGCGCGTGGCCACTCCTAACGGTAAGGGGTGGGGACGGCAGCCCCCCATCAGTGAACGGGAGTAATGTCTGCCTCCCGTTGGCTTTTTTCCCCAACTGACTTTTTTTAAGTAATCTATTTTAATTATGAGCTGTGATCGGCCAGCATCTGAAACATAGGCCCTGTGTCCTTCCAATATGCAAATCGCAAGGCAAGGGGCAAGCTTCTTCCAAACACGCTCTCTCCCCCAGACTTGCCTTTGCATTTCAAAGCACAAACATACATTTCGGAAAGATCTGGTCCCAACATCAGCGAAGAAAAGCATCCCCGAGAGAGAGAGAAACGTTAGCTAGTTACGAATTGCCGAAAAGCTCCGTTGATCGATCGCTTGCTAAGGCTCAAAAGGGAGAATTGGCATGACAGTTCGTGAGCCTGTTTCACCCACGTGGTCGGTCGAATGAGAAACAGGATGTGAGTTTACGGGGAATGGTTAGAAAAAAATATTGCAAAATGGAATCACCAAGGAGTGGATGCCTGCTCACTCTGATACGGATCCCATGTCCTTGATTTTATGTCCCTACCACATAGAAGCGGGATCCTCAGTTTACTAACGGGCTTTCCCAACTGACTTCTAATCGCATGTAACGAAAGGAATTTAAGTGCATATTTAGTTTAGCAGAGGGCAGTGGCATTGAATAATACACATTGTTTCACCTAAGGAGATAAAACCCAGTTTTAAAGTAATGTTTGCAGAGACTAGAGGTTGTCTTCGAGCTCCTCCCTAAGAGTCAGTGATGCTGAATGAATTGCTAGACCTAAAACTGGAATTTGGCTTGGGATCCGGGGGGCGAGGTGTGTGTGGTGGGGCAGGTGCTTCCGCCTGCCCCATGCTCCAACCTCTAAGCCAAACTGTTTCGAGAACCCTACGAAGTTCAGACACATCTCCTAGGAGACCCACCTTATTTATTTCAGGTGGAAAAACATTCAAAACAGTGCAGTTGCCACTTCTGCCACTTCTCGCCGAAGGGGTGCTCTCATGGGCTGAGTGGACATCCTGACTCAGCCCCTGCTTACTAAGCACGTCCCACGTGCTCGGTGTCCTGCCGGGCTCTGTGGCGTGAGGAGAGAGCCAGGGGACTGGCCTTCACCTTGTACCTGTTTCCCCGTCCATAGGGTTGGTTAGTAGACCGAGGTGCCTTAGAGCAGTTAAAGAGAATGGATGTAGTAGGCGCTAAATAAATGCCAGCTCCCTTCGGCTATATCCTCTCACACACGTGACTCCAGGTGGCGCTCCTTGTAACCTTACGCAGTGAACGTTAACATTCCGCTTTACAGGCGAGTAGACTGAGGTCTAGAGAAGCCGAGTGGCGTGCCCCAGACCACACAGCGAGGAGCCGGGATGGGGGCGGGATGCAGGCGCCGGTCCCCGCCTGGGCCGGCTCTGTCGCAGCGAGCAGCCTGAGGGGGGCTGGCGGAGCCTCAGCCCTTCCCTAAGAAGGGAGCAGGGCGGGGAGCTGGCTCGGGGAGAGGCTGTACCAGGAGCCAAGACAAGCAGACGAGAGTCAGCCTGAATTTTGGCAGGCAGCGGTATGCCAGGGAGAGAGCACTGGGTTTGGAGCCTGGAAACTTGGTCCCCAGCCCAGTGCTGACACTGAAGCACTGAGTGACCTCCAGCGAGTCCTTCGCCCTCCCTGGAGGGGCTTCCATCGGATCCTGGGCCCAGAAATGTTACCTAAGGTAACCTGTTCTCTTTCCTGTAGCAGAGGCTGAGGGTGTGGGAGGGGTCTCCAAAGTCCCGGCCGGCTCTCTGGAGCTGTTTTCTGCTCTCTCAGTGACTGGCAGCCAGGGGCTGGTCCCCCGGCTCTGTCCTAGGACCAGAGTGGGCTCAGCCACAGCCTCCACGCAGCCCAGGGCTGCACTCTACCCCCCGCCTGCTGCTGGCGGGTGCTCCTGGCATCTTCATGCCCAAGAAGTGTGGCTGGGGCTGGAGCAGAGCTTCGTGTTGCTTCCCCACTCCCGAGGGAAGCCCCCCAGCCCTGGCCTCCCCAGTTTGTCTCAGTGAGAAAGGCACAAACATCCTGTACTCTGGTTTATTGAGCAGCTACTATTGTGCCCTGCCCTGGGTGGCTCCCTCCCATTCACTAGTTCGTGCTTGTCACAGCACTGTCCCTATCTATCTCACAAGCCAGGACACTGGTGGGTGATAAATGAACATTGAGTCCAGGCCTGGAACTCGGACACCTGCCACCCCCTGCCCGTGCTCCTTCTAACACCGGTGCTCTGTCCTGTGACCCACGAGGAAATCAAGCACTCGGTCCCCTGGGGGTGGATTCAGGAGGGTCCGGCAAGAAACGCCCAGCCCCTCGGCCCATGGGCTCCCTTCCCTTATCTTTCCATCCTGAAGCTCACTGAGAAAGAGGGCGCCTCGGGAATGACCCCAATCCAGGAGGTGAGGTGTCATAAATAGGTGCCACCAGGACTGGCAGCTGTGACATCCACGAAACTGTATGTCCAGGGCACCTGGTGGTCACTCCACTCCCAGAGTCAGGATTTAGACGGGACACCCTGGCAGGAGGCGTGGGCACAGCTAGGACTTTCTCTAGGTCCAGCAGGGTGTGTCGGGGTGGCCTGAGCCCCAGAGTGGCAACAGGAGCATGTCACAGGGCCAATATCGGCAGCCCCTGCCCACTCAGAGCATGTGGGGTCTCACAGGTCTGCCCCGAAGCTGTGGGGAGCTCATGGGGTAGCCAGCCAGGGGAGCTGTGCTCCACAGGGAGGAGAAGGGGATGGCAGGTGACACTCAGGCCCCGGGCTCTGCAGAGAGCCCTTGCCGCAAGGTGGCTATGACACTCTTATTTGTTTGTTTGTTGACAGCTTAATTGGGATATAATTTGCATACTATACCATGCACCCATCTAAAGGGTATACAATTCAGAGTTGATTGGTACAGTCACTTTTACACCTTTATCACCCCAGAGAGAAACCCCCTCCCCATCAGCAGTCACTACCCCCAACCCCGGCAACCACTCACCCACTTTCTGTCTCTCTAGATTTGCCTGTTTTAGGCGTGTGTATGACTGGAATCACATGATGGGTAGCCTTTTGTGACTGGCTCCTTTCGCTCAGCGTATCATTTTTAGGCTCATCCATGTGGTGACACGTGTACTTTTCATGGCTGTGTACTATTCCCTTGAATGGATATACCGAACTGCTTATCCGTCCATCATCAGCTGAAGGACGTTTGAGTTGTTCCTGCTTTCTGGCGGTTATAGATAATGCTGCCGTGAACACTGGGGGACCCATTTCTCTGGGAACATGTTTTCATCTCTTTTGGGAAGTGGAATTACTTTGTCATTCGGTGACTTGACGTTTAACCTTTGAGGAGCCACCTGCCTGCTCACCGCAGCTGTACTAGGTTCCACCCCCATCTGCGGTGTATGAAGATTCCAGTTCATCCACATCCTTGTCGACACCTGTTCTTATCTGTTTGTTTGATCCGATTCACCCTGGTGGGTACGCGTCTCATTGTGGTTTGGATGTGCATTTACCTAGTGACTAATGACGCCGAGCATCTTTTCGTGTGCTTATTGGACGTCACCTCTTAAGCCTCAGTTTCCTCATCTGTAAAAAGGGGACGGTGATAGTGCCTGCCTCACCGGCTGGGATGAGGATTCAGTGACATATTCTGGCACAGGGCGGCCATCCAGCAAACACTGGCTGCTTGCAGTGGAAAGCTGGGCTTGGAACCCCTCCTGGGAAGTGGGAGGAAGGGACGTGGAGAAAGCTGGACATCTGGAATGTTCTGCAAGTTCCAAACCCGTTGAGAAAGAAACCATCAGCAGAGAAGGTGCTGGCTGACACTAGCCCTCCCCAGGGTGATGTCTTCCTAGCTCTGAAGCTCTGCTGGGGAGGGCAGGCCAGGCGACCCGACTGCATCCACACAGCCCTGGCGAAACCGGACGGGGCGGTGTCCCGACCCCAGCTGGGTGAAGACGAGCCAGGCCTGTCAGTCAGGTTCCCCGTGAGGAAACATCTCTGGGTTTATCTTATCACCAGTTCTTTGGCCTCCGCCCCTGGGCTGCTCCCGGAGTGGGTGACATTGCCCTTGAGGCACTTGCAAGCTTGCGTCTGTCACGGGAGAGCTCTGGAAACGGGCCAGGAGCTAGCTCCCTCCCGTGAAGCTGGGTGGCAGCCTGAGGCCCGGCGGGGTGCTGAGGGTCGGGTTGATCCTGTAGCCATAGCCACAACCAGAGCCGGAGCCAGACGAGGGCTGAGGGAACGCGGCCAGCTCGTCACAGCTGGAGAGCGACCCACGTCTGCACAGCTCACTCATCGGGCCCCCCACCCCCGGAGGGAGCAGTTCCTGGGTTATTCCAGAGCCCGGGACGAGAGATGGGCCAAGGCCGCCCTGGGGCCCTGGATGCTCAGCTGGGTCTGGAATCTCGGTCCCAGCCGAAGGTGGCTCCGGGCTCCGTACAGTGGACGCTGTAGCAGCCGGAGTCTGGGCTCTTTCCTTGTCCTGCTGGTGTCCACTGTCCCTGGGGCAGCAGCTGAGAAGCAGGGACAGGATGCGACTGGAGAACCAGACAGCCTAGCATTTGGCACTTGAGCTCTGCCAGCGGGTGCTGGGCAATCTTTGCGAGGCATATGATCTCTCTGAGCGTTTGTTTCCCCACGTGCAAAACGAGGCTGATGAAAGCGTGCAGGATGGCTGCCGGGCGTGACTGAAATAGCATAACGAGCCTTCCACAGAGCCCGTTCCCACGGGAGTCGGCACCACGGAGTCTGAGACGGGGACTCTCGTGCCCCAGGCCCAGGGAGCCAGGCGACTTCAGGCCCCAGTGGCCCAGCGAGCTTCTCACCTGCCCCGTCCCCTCTGCTCCTGCGCGTATCAGCGGTGGCACCTGCGTTAGATGCCTGGGGCTGCCGTGCTGTGCAGATGGCCGTGAACTCGGTGTCGTAAAATCGCAGAACGTTCGTCTCTCACAGCTCCGGAGGCCCAGGGTCCAAGACCAGCATCACCGGGCCGAGGTCAAGGTGTCCGCAGGGCTTAATCCCGCTGGAGTAGCGTCCATCCTGCCCCTTCCGGTGTCTGGTGGCCCCAGGCGTCCCTTGTCCTGTGACCACGTCCCTTCAGCGGCTGCAACGCCCTCCCTCCTCTGGACATTGACTCTCTGTCCACTACCCTCTTTCAAGCACATTCGTGCTGGCGTCTGGGGCCCATCTAATAATCCAGGATCATCTCATCTCAAGGTCCTTACATTAATCACATCTGCAAAGACTCTTTCTTCATATAGGGTGACAGTCAAAGGGTCCAGGGGTTAGGGTCTGATCTCCTGGGTACCCTCAGCCCCCTCCAGGCACCAACACAGAATTTCTCAGACGCTCCAGCCCCTAGGGCCCTGGCGAGGGACCCGGGGAATAGCCGAGGGTCTCAGATCCCCACCTGGGTGGCTTTGCGCCAAGGGAGAGCCTGGCGCCCTCCTCGCCTATGACCCCTGACCTTGTCTCTCCCCGCCCCGGCTGCTCCACGACCCCTCCCCACTCTCTGCACCCTCCACGCTTCTCTCTTGGTTTGGATTTAGAAACGCTTTAGTCTTTCTGTGAAACCCGGAGCCCAGCTCAATGGTCTCTGGAAGGACTCAGGGTAAGCTGGACGTCCAGGCAAGCCATGGCCTTGACCTCTGCCCCTCAAGGAACAGCCGCTGCCCAGGGTCTCACAGGAGCCGGGGGTGGCGAGAGGAGGAGTCAGTCACTCTGCTCGGGTGTGGGTGCCTTTTTGCAGTCCCAGAGGGGGTGGGTCCTGGCTTTGACCCTGAGTGAGATCGGAGCCGTGGGAGGGTCATGGGCAGAGTTGGGGCTAGATCTCGCTAGCATTTCACCAGCAAGTGCAGCAAGAGGAGATGAGCAGTGTGGTTGGAGCTGCAGAGGGTGCGGATCAGGGCCACAGAAAGTGTCCTGGTCCCACCAGTGTGGGGACGCTGCCTGCCGGGGTGCTGACTGGAGGGGAGGGGCCTTTCCCAGGGAAGGGGCGCCTGTGTCAGGGCTTGGCCACTCTGAGCTGCCCACTCTGGGCCTCCGGCACCTGCACCCAAACCCTCTCTGGCTGGTGAAGCACAGTTTGCCAAGGCCAAGGGCAATGATCTTTCTTTGGTCCCCGAAGAAAGTGATTTAAGGTCCTGAGCAAACAGGGTTGGTGGGAGAGGATGCACATTGGGGGAGCTGCCTCTAGGAAGGGTGACTTTTAAAAATATACATTAAAGTGTGTGTGTCTCTGTGTGTGAGTGTGTGTGTGTGTGTGTGTGTGTGTGTGTGTGTGTACATTTAAAAACAACAGTTTCTAAAAAATAATGAAGCCTGGAAAAGCAATTAAACCACAAAGTGTGTGGCTGATGGAGAAATACTCCAGGGAGCTGGCAGGCGGGGTATGCAACGGGGAGACCCAGCCCTTTGGTGGAGGGCGGCCTCGGCTTGAACTCCCTGCTGTCACCTGTGGGCGAGTGACTGCACCTGCTGAGCCTTGTGTCCCTGTCTGTAACTTGAGGCCCACCTCGGGACGGCCATAAGAAGGAAGCAGCGAGGGTGGCACAGTGGGGTGAGGTCTTGCACCCCGATAAGCTCTCCCACCCCACCCCTGACCATTTTAGGGGCACACCTCGTCTCGGCCCAGTGGCCCGGCTACCCTGATGCTGAGCTAGCGGGGGCTTTTCGGGAGAATTCTCCATGCGGGTTACGTCTGAGCCCCTCAGCCTGGCACACGGGGCCCCCCCTGGGTGGTCCGGCTCCCCGCCCAGTGCTGCCAGCTCACAACCTGCCCCCCACACCCCAAGAGCAGCCGGGCAGATGGAACTCTCCGCACGTCCCACAAAAGGGGCCCCCCTTTTTGTCCCTCTCCCTGGAACACCTCATCCTTCCCAGAAAAACCCTCCTCCCCTCCCACACTCTCCTCCCCCACCACAGGGGGCCTCCCCTGTGCGTCCCCACCGCCCCCTGTGTCCCCTCACTGGAAGCTGACATCCTTCAGGGCAGCGTTCATGTCTGAGTCATCTCTGTGACCTGCCACGTAATAGGGAGTCGACAAACGGCCTTGTCATTTGTCTGATGCTACTCGGCCTTTTCCCTCTGGTGGCCTTTACCAAGCATTTGAGTCTAGGCTGGGTGTCATTAGGACCCCCATTTTATAGATAAGAAAACCGAGGCTCAGAGGGGGTGAGTGACCACACAGCTAGTCCGTGGAGGCGTGGGGGTTCGGGAGCCCCCCACCCCACTCTGTGTCTGAGATCCTCCTTGGCCCAGCCCCATGTCCCTGGGGCTCATGGATGAGTCCCTTCCCCCGCCTGGGCCTCAGTTTCCTGATGAGTGAAATGGGGGGCTGCAGGTGCTGGTCCCTAAAAGCGCGTCGCCATTGGGAGTGGGGGACACGTGACACGTCCACGTCCCGGAAGGAATGCCAGTCGTCTGGAGATGGTTATTTGTCCCAGGACTGAGCTGCTTCCCGTGACATCGCCTTAACCCTGCGGCAGGCAGAAGCAGCACCAGCTTGGTGGGGCCTGCGAGCTGGGGAGGCCGCCCTGTCCCCCATCCTGTCATGCCGCCTCCCGCATCCCTAGCTTCCCCCTGCGGTGGCACGCTCGACACTCAGAGACCCAGAGACCCCGGGAATCCGACGGGCCCGGGACCTCTGTCACACCTCTGCGTGGGGTCACGAGGACCTGCCTGCCCACCCCAGTGCTGGCGAGGAGGGGAGAGCTGGGGCTGCAGCCTCATCTCCCCGAGCTCCCTGTGGCGGCTTTGCCTTGTTGTTTTCTGCTTTCGGTTTCCAGCCAGAGGTAGAGGCGTGCGGGCAGCATGGTCACCTCTTCCAAGGCCTGTTTTAAGGACAAATGAGTCAGCTTGAGCACGGGACAGGAAAGCCCTCCGCCAGCCCTGTGGGCTGAGCCAGCCTCAGTTTCCTCACTGCTGGCATGGGACTTGGAGTGGGGGGCACGCGTGAGTGGGTGCCTCCCGGCCCCCGAGGCCCCTCCCCCTCCGACGATGACAGGCGCCCACCCCTCGAGCCTATGCACGGTCACAGAAGGGGGCAGGTGGCCACGAGGAAGAGCTGTAAATGCTAATCCTGCTAATGGCTTATCGTCTCTCCACGAGGAGCGGGTCCAGCTCCCGCCCGGGCCAGGAACAAGACGCCTTTGTGCTTTCGGGAAACCGAGATGCTCAGAAGAGGGCGGGTCAGGTGTTCGGGGCCTCTGGGCCCCGGCCCCGCTGGCAGCCGAAGGGAGCCATGAATAATACAAGGGCTGGTGCCGGGCTGCCAGCCGCCGGGCTGTGCCGGGGGCTGCGGGGAGGGGCCGCGGGGGGCGTGCGGCCGCAGGTGGCACCGGGCACTCGGGGCTGCCCGGGGAGGCAAGGTGTGTCACTGTGAACACCCGGCTTACACGTTGGGTCTCACAAGCTGCGTGACCTCGGGCACGACACCGACCCTCTCTGAGTCCTCATCGCCCCATTTCTGACGTCCCCGCCTACTGCTCGCGATGGTTTTGGGGGCTCCAGAAGAGACCCTGCAGAGCGCCCGGCACACAGGAGGTGCTTGGCAGTGGCGGCTATGAGAGAAAGCGCTCCAGCATGGGGCAGCAGAAGACATCACGGCCCACGGCATGAGCCACGCTGACGGGTCGAAGTCGCCGGGACAGCAGCCGTGGCCGTGCTCGGGGGCAGATGCAGGGAAGGGGAGGTGGCGGCGGGCTAGCCGGCTAGGCCACTCCGTCCTGCTTGGCCGCGAGTCACCGCCTGGCTGGGGCCCAGGCGGCCCAGGGGGACCCCGGCTGGACTTCCCTGTGGTTAGCTCCCTCGGATCCTTGGCGTTCCCTGCGGGCTTCCGTTCCTTCTAGAATCCAGACTTCAGATAGCGGGGTGGGTGGTGCCGTGACGCTCCAAACCTGTCCTCAAAGCACGCCGCCGGCGCCAGCTGCCTCAGCGTTCGGCGCCCAAGACCGAAGGCAAAGGTTCTGGAACCTCAGTGCACGTGGTGGGGGCAGGGAGGCGCTGACCCCGCGATCCTGGAGCCCCGTGCAGGCCTGGGAATCTGCGCCTCGGCCCTCCCACTGGGCTCCCATGTGGCCTCAGGCTCCCCGTGGCACATCCCAGGGTTCTCCCCACTCACGGCCACGTTCCCGAGTCCCCACCCACACGGTCCTCGCACAGGCCTGCACCCCTTCAGGACACGCGTGCCCATCCATGTGGGCTTGGGCTCCGAGGGACGCGTGGCCTCCGGTGTCCACACAGACGCGCAGACACGCACACGCACACCCGGATCTGTTCCATCGTTCGCAGGGCTCAGGGCCACAGGTCTGAGAAGGGTTAAGAATCTCCAGCTGGTGGCGGCAGAACCCGGCACCAAGCCTGGGGCCCTGTGTGACAGCATGGATCACAGGTCAACAAAGCCAGCCCCGCAGGACCCTCACGGATGAACTTGCCCGTGGCATGCACACACATGTGTATACACCCATGGACATGCATGCTGTGTGCAGCGTGCACCGTGTACACATACACGTCTATACTCGCGGACATGCATGCCCATGTGCAGCGTGCACACACACATGTGTACACCCACGGACACACGTGCCCGTGTGCAGTGTGCACACACATGTATACACCCACATACACACGTGCCCGCGTGCAGCGTGCACACACACACACGTGTACACTCACGGACACGTGTGCCACGTGCGGAGAGGCCGTCTGAAGGACGTCTCGTTGGGGTGAGGAACTGTGCTGGTTAATGTTTAATAAGAATAATCAAAGTTGCTTCATGTGAGAATCGCTTGTAAGCAGGAAACGCCAGATGCGGCATGAAATGAGTCACCGTCTCGGGTTCTGTGAGCAACATTCTGATTGGGCTGTGACTAGTTCGGGAAGACTGTTCTGCCGCCCCGCCCCCACCCAAACCCACATTAAACCGTCACCGATCTAACGCTGCAAACGCCAGGAGGCTCACGGAATAAAGCATGGATGTGAGGAGTGTCGCGAACAGACTTCTCCACCAGATGAATTACGATGGGTCGGGGGGCCACCCTTTCTTCCCAGGAAAGAGAAGGGGGGCACGTCACGTTCGTTGAGCACCTACTATGTGCCGGCCCCTGTGCTGTGTAACCTGTGAAGCGCACCACCGCGTCAGCACCAGGCATGTGCTTACTAAGGCAGGTACTGAGTAAACGGCGGCTCAGCACTGTATTTCATCAGAGCCTGGACTCTGTGAGATGCACGTTATTTTCTGGACCACTAAGAAAGAGAAAACACTGCCATTCAACCCCTGACACCAGCCAAGCCGCTGACGGGAGGTCACGCTCCAGCCTCAGAGGTGCTGAAGGGAGACAGTATGTCTCAGAATCGATGGATGGAGGGATCAGCCTCCCCACTCAATGGTCGGGAACACTGAGGCCCAGGAAGGATAAAGCCGGCGAGAGGGACGTTTTGGGCCTTGTGATTACACGACCAGAGGCTCGGGCGGGCTCGTCCCCCCAGTTCCAGCCATCACGCACGCCTGGCTCCTCTGGGGAAGGACACCTCCCTCAGTTCCTCTGGCATGCCGCCGGGGTGCCCCAGCCTGTGCAGCCCGGGGGCTGGGGGTTCCTTCCCCAGGGGGTGCATCTATCTCCTCAATGCGACCAAAGGCAGGCACATCTGGGAGCATTTCCTTCAAAGCAGGTTGTAGAGATGGTAGTAATTTTGAGCACCGGAGGCCAGCCCTGAACCCAGGCCCTCCCTTCACGCGATAATTCATTATGGAAGGATTTTTCACAGACAGCAACTGGCCTTGGAAAGCAATGAGCTCATGAATATGCAGAGTCTCATCCTCATAAATTATGCATCTGATCCCAGGGCTTCCCGGGGAGGCCAGGAGAGCCGAGCCTGGCTCCATCCAGCGACAGAAGGTTTGCTCACAAGGCCTCCCTGTAAAGTACATGCCCCTGCCCGCCCTCCCTCCCCATCACAATGGACGTGCAGAGTGCCCCTCCAGCTCCGGGAAGACGTGGGACTCTGCGTGTCAGAGGATCTGGAGTTCAGCGGGCTGTCGCTTCTGCGGTGGCCACGCTGGTGGGTCCGCAGGGGCGGGCGGACGGGGTCAGGCCTGCGCTCACCGGGCGACTTGCTTCAGGCCCACGGATTTCGAAAGCAGTCCGCCCTTGCAGAGGCCCCAGCAGCCGCGAAGCCGATGCCCAGACATGTGGTTCACACGCCGTTTAGATTCAAAGAGCTGTGTGCCTCCGAGCCAGAGCCTGCTCGGCTGCAGGTGGCCCTAGCATCCCACACGCAGCAAGCACGGGGCTGGGGGTCAGGGTGGGACCCAGGTGCTAGCAGGGGAGGAAGGAAGGGGCTTGGCTCCCCCTGACACACACACACACACACACACACACACACACACACACACACACACACACACAGGCGTCAAGGGCAAGCGCAGGGCTCCCTGCCCTCCCCAGGGCCAGCTCGGCCCCCACGGGTGCCATAGCACCTGTGGTAGGCACACTGGAGGCGGGGCTGGGTGTCTCTGCGGGGTCAGCTAGGCCGGAGGTCGCCTTTTGCGGGCTGCCCTGCTGCTGCCACATCCACCCACCTTCCTCACCTCTCTGAGGTTCAGCCGCTCCCTGGGGCCGCACCTCAGCCAGCCTGAGTGAAGTCCTCGGCTGGACGGTCCCACTTCTCTGTGTATGCCCTGTGACTGTCAGCGTCACTCCTGCTATCAATGGCCACTGTGTGTGGGCACATCACTCCTCCTTCCATTTGGGCAGGAACTGGTGCACGTGTCCCTGTCCCAGCCTCGGCCAGCGGGGGAGAGCCCGTCCTGGCCAGCAGCTGGGAGGTGGCCCTGTGGGTTTGGGGCCCGTCGCCTACACTTAGTCACCGTCTCCAGCCTGGTGCCTCCAGCCGGAGCCCCAGCCGAGCCTTAACCGCCCTCACCTGCAGCCTGGCCCCTGAAGCCATCTCACATGCACGGTGACCAGTGACTGTCCATGGACCAGGATCTACAGGGCTGGGCTTAAACCACTTTTTTTTTTTTCCAAGTAAACTTCTAAATGAGCAGAAGAAGCAGAACCTCTGCAGAAAATTCATTAAACAAAGAAGAAGAACATGAAATCAGCTGTCGTCCCTTCCCCTGGAGGCCCAGCGCTGCCGGCCACTCAGGGTTTCCCCTCTCTCCCCGCCCTATCGAGCCCCCCGTAAAATGCCACGTCCCATTTCTCGCCCTCGCCGTTATGTCACAGGCATCCCCCACGCTGCTGTGCTGTCTCCGTAATCCCCGCTCTTAATGCCCTCGTGCGTGGAACCATCCCTCCCATTGGGCGTTGCTGCGTGATATTCACACCGCTGCTCAGAGGAAACGACTCACATTATCTTATGTCACCTTCCCAATGGGGACACCTACCGACCCCTCCCTCCTCCGTGTCGCCAGCCTCCCACGGACTCCCACAGCTCTTTCTCCCCAAGCTCGCCGTAAGGGCCCAATCCCCAAACGCACGCTGACGGCCACCAACATTAATCTCGGTCTTGTCAAGTCAGCACGTGTCCTGGGCTGGGGTCCCCGTGTGTGGCATAACGGGCCCCATCGTAGGGGAGCAAATGACATCTCGCTGGAAGTTTGCGCTCGGCCAGGGCAGAGAAGGGGTTCCAGTGTGGGTTCATGTTACTGCGCGTCTGTGTGCATCTCTCTCTCTGCTGCCCGAGGGCCACGGAAGCCGCTGAGGGCCACGGAAGCCACCGAGGGCTGGCCCTGGGGCAGCCACAGGGAGGAGGGAGGCTGAACCACAGACGGAAGCCTTAGGAGGCCTGCAGAGCAGCTTTCTCTGTTTGAAAAGGCTTTACAAATGCTAACTCACCCCATCCTCACCACACCCCAAGGGGCACCATTATTATAATCCACCTTACAGAGGAGGAAACTGAGGCTCAGAGAGGCTGAGTAACTTGGGCAGAGCCACACAGCTTCTGAGTGGCAGAGTCAGGATTTGAACGCAGGCTACGTGGCTCTGGAGTCTGTAACTGTGAGCACCTTGCTCTTGTCTGTAGGAGCCAAGTTCAATTCCATTCTCTGCCTGCAGTTGCTGGCACAGGGCCTTTCCCTGAGAGGTGCTCGATCGCCGTTTGCCGAGTGGAAGACCGTTTGCCAGATATTGCGTTTCTGGATGACACAGAAAGAGGCGAGCTGGCAGGGCCGTGGGGTGAGCTGGGGTGGGGCGGGGCGGGGCGGGGCGGGGCGGGGGGCTGTCCAGCAGACCTGCATCGGTCACTGATCGATTTGATTCTCAGGGCACAGCACCCTGCCCCCAAGGACTACAGCCGAGTGGAGCACATGGTCTTGTAAACAGATGGAGGAGAACAAGGGGGCTCAGGGCGGGCTTCCTGGAGGGGGCAACAGAGGTGCCGCTGGAAGGAAAGGAGGTGGCTGACCGAGTGAGGAAGCAGAGAGGCCACCCCTGCATTGGGGTCTAGGTACCTGGCAGAAAAAGCAGGTGGCTGTACCTGGCCACAGACCCACACCTGCTCGGTGAGCTCTGTACTAAAGCTCCTTGCCAGCCCTTCGACGTGGCCAGAACGCTTGAGTCTGCGTTCAGAGACCCCCCTCCCCCCAAAAAAACCACTGTCTTGCCCTTTCTTTAATTGTAATAAAATACACATCATAGGAAATCTGCCCTATTCTATTCCATTTCCTGTCTCTATGAATCTGGCTGCTCTAGAGACCTCATATAAGTGGAATTATACAGGATTTGTTTTTCTATGACTTGGCTTATGTGACTGTCTTTTTGAAACTTACTTAGCACGGTGCCCTTGAGGTTCACCCGTGTCGTGGCGTGTGTCAGAAAGGCCTTCCTTTTGAAGTCTGAATAATATTGCATTGAATGGACAGACCCCATTCAGTCTCTCTGCTCACCTGTCGGTGGGCTGCGGCCCCCTTTCGGGGGGACTGTGAATGATACTGCTGGGGACGCGGTGTGCACACACCCTTCCGAGCCCTCGCTTTGGATCATTTGGACTATGTAGCCATCAATGGAATTGTTGAATGAACTTATAAATTCTACATTTTAATTTTTTCAAGGACCTCAATCAATATATATATATATATATTTTTTTTATCAAACACAGATTGACTGACCAGTTTAGGGAAGCTTACCAATAGCAGGATAAGCCAGCCATTACATTCTCGTACGGTTTAACGTTTGATGAACAGCTCCATAATTCTAGGCTGAAACCGGGTTTGAACTCCTCACCGTTGAGATTCTATTGGACGACGTTAAACACCCACAAGAATCCACATCAGTAATTTGTTCCACTTGGCAAGGGGAAATGTTTAAAATTGAATGAAGCCAGCAGATATCCACAACCCCGGGTTGCCAAGCAGCAATCAGGCTCATAAATGGCCAACGCTTTTCTTGTAAAAAGAAGAGACCAGTGTTCGCAACGGAGACAGCCGGTCTGTCACTAAATGGGACGAGGCCGGCCATTGAGTCTCTGTGAGGAAGCAAGATGCAATCCATCATTTTGGGGTGTTTACTTCGAAAATGCGGCATGTCCACTGGGAGTCACAGTTTTCCAAAGGTCCTCTTGCCGGTTCTGCTGATTCATATTCCCATAATTCCTTTGCTGCATAATATTTTCCCATCGCCATGGTGACTGTGTGAGAAGGAGGCATAGTGAGAAACTTCAGGGTTTACCTCTTATTTCACAGAACAGAGATCAGGCTTCTGCCGGAGAGTGGGCTACGTGGTTATTTTTTAAAGAGAAGGGTCAGGTTCCACTAAGCGGGGTTGGTTCCAGCCAAGAGAGAGTGGGAATCAGGGCATGAGACAACTGAGCAACCGGTCCTCCCTCGATCTGGCACTTTCTAGCTGGTTCTGGAACTTTCCATCTGCTGACCGTGGGCAAGACTCTACTTCTTTGAGCCTCGGTTTCTTTCTTTGTAAAATGAGATGGATAATGAGGATTAAGATTCTCTGTAGAATTGATTGAGAAGATGCAAGACATTTACAAACTGTGAAACTTATTTCAACAACAACAACAAAAACACAAACAGAAAACAAATACAAAACAAAACAAAAACAAAACGAATACAATGGCCTTCCGCAGCCCCCTCATTCACGCACACCTGCGGCCTCCCAGAGGACAGGAACTTGACTTTGTTGTAATTATCTCGGACCCTCCACTTCGCCAAGCACGTGGCTTCATTCCGAGTGGGCCTCAAGAAACACTTGACGTGAA